>VMKM01001879.1:0-22500 GCA_008360985.2 Macquaria ambigua
TAAAAAAAAAGCATGTATATCATTTGCATCATGTGCTTTCTTTCTCCTTCCATCTCTCTCTCACACACACTCACACGCATTAAGACACACACACACACATGCAGTGAAGAGTTTGGGCACATCTCAAAGGACAGCTTCTGCATGAGTTGGTCCACGGTGGAGAGGAGGGGACCTTACAGCTGTTTGGAGCAGAATATGCCAGCCACTGACAGTGTGCCAAACAGGCCAAGAGCATGCACAACACACACACACACACACACACACACACACACGCACGCACACACACACACACACACACACACACACACACACACACACACAGATCGAGCTGTAAAACCATCCTCTAGAATCTCCTGCACACATCGCTGATTATGAATTTGCCTTATCCTTGTGCAGACCCAGTACTGACTAAAGATGCAAGAAACCTACTAGTCTGCTGCAACGATCTTGACCAAAGTTAATATAACCTTTAAACAACCCTGTTTGTCCACATGACCAGTCAGCCATACAGTCAAGGGTTCATTATCTTTAGCAAAATAAATGTCAATCGCTGCCTAAACTACAGGCTTTAATGCCTGGGGCCATGTAAACAAACCAAACATGTGTTTCCACTGGTGTCATAATGTGTGAGGAAATGTACTGCAGGGCTTTTGATAATGAAGCATGATTGTCATAAGCACAGAAAATACAGTGGCTGACTTTCTTTTGTGGTTTTACAGACTCTGCACAAGTGATTGCCATGTCAGTCTAACTGAATGGAAGTCAATGGCGGTCTGAAAAACCCAGTCCAGTTTCCTCCAGGAATCCCGTCCATATTGGACGATTCTGCATCTCACAATTTATGTCCAGTGCCAATGCAGGAAGTGGTGTGGCCTTAATGTAACAAAAAGCTTGCCTTTTTATTCATTTTAACCACAATCCTTCCCTAACCTTGTAACCACATTATTTTGTTGCCTAAACCTTACCATACCATAGTTGTCATGCGCAGAAAGACATAATTTTAAAAATGTTGGCACTGGACGTAAGAAAAACATTGTCATTGGAGCATAATTTGGGGTTTTGCAGAAGTGTCCAATATCAACATTCTTGTCTGGTAATAGGTTTGCAAAAGGTCTGTTTACAGGTCTTGTGGATTACTACTGCATATGTGAAAAAAATTGTATGAAGCCTTTTGTGTCTATAAAGGCAGCTGTGAGAAGGCTGCTAAATGTCCTCAAGTGATGTCACTTGACTCAGTTACTGTCAGTTGGGGCTGAAGACTACAAGTTTGAAAATTTAAAAAAAAATCTTGGGGTGTGGAGTTAGAATAAAGTGAGCTTCCAAGACCCCTGTAGCCCGCTCCTCATCTCTGCACGAGGCTAGCGGCTCGAGGCTACATTAGCCGCTACTAGCATAACACACCTGACTCTCAAACTGTCGGCATTTTGGGTAATGTAGGCATCAGGTTTTGACAAGGAAGAAGAATGAATCTCTGGTTCTGCTATATCAATTTAATCTCCTAAGTCTGTATCAAAGATGCACTCTACTGCCAGCCATGCCATTGCCGCGGCCATTGCGTTACATCTCTATGTAGAACTGTATTGTGCTGCTGTATGTTCTCTTTCTTCCTGCTCTCTCTCTCCCCCTTCAACCCAACCGGTCGAGGCAGATGACCGCCCACCTAGAGCCTGGTTCTGGTTCTGCTCGAGGTTTCTACCTGTTAAAAGGGAGTTTTTCCTTGCCACTGTCGCATAGTGCTTGCTCATGGTGGGAAAGGTTGGGTCTCTGTAAATATAAAGAGTCGGTCTAGACTTGCTCTACTAGAAAAAGTGCCCTGAGATAACTTTGTTATGATATGGCGCTATATAAATAAAACTGAATTGAATTGAATTGAATTACTGTAGTTTTTCAATGGCAACAAAATAACTATTGTTCTGTCTCGGATGAAATGGTGCTCACGTTCTACCGGCCAGTGGTCTGTGGTTAAAATCATGCTCTACGTCAAACTATAAATGTCCTCACTAAACCGCATGTATGTATGCATCCATACAAACATACAAAAATCAATTAAATAAATTATTACAACATGCAAATCTTGCAAAATGTTGGCTATTTGATTATTATATTTATTTTGTTTTCCCATTTAAAATTGTAGTTATATTTGCCTTTTAAAAAATATTGATATTGTCATCCATTGCATCAGGATCAATTCCATTTTCTTTTATCTAAGGACTTCTCTCGGTTTGTTTGTAGCTACATTAGCTATGAACTTATAGTGACATTTAGGGGGACTCCTTGTAGTGAGATACTCTGAATAACTGAATAAAGCCTGATGAGAAAAAAAGCAGTCCTAATTCTCCAGTGTACTCTGCAAAACTACATCAGATGTTACATCTCTACCTGTCAGAGTCTCCTGAGGGTGGAGCAGAACGGAGCTGGAGTCAGAGTCTAATCAAGGGCCAAATGAGGGCAAAGAGTATAGTTACATCATTGGGACTCCAGATGGAGGCAGAAAAAGTGAGATCATGTGATCAGTGAGAGAAGCAGCCTAACCACAACTACACCACTGTTGGTGCCGCAGAATAAATCAGAATACCTGGGTCACAATTTGAATTGTTTGCATTTTTATAAGCCCACTGGCCAGCAGAGAAAACACAGCAAGGGAAAGGTCACTTTTATAATAGTGTCATGAAGTTGTGGTGGTAGCCTGCCCTCCTCAGGTGGAATGTGTGTGTGTGTGTGTGTGTGTGTGTGTGTGTGGCTTGCATAGGATCGCGTATGATTACATCAGAGGGAACACTACCAGGTCATCCTTGGATCAATAAGTCACCGGATGTTACAGGACGGTGTGCAATCATGCTCACACAATCACACATGCTGCCCTCCACCTCAAACACACACACACACACACGTAGAGCAACAACAATAAGACACACATTTGGAGCTATTACAGAATGTTATCTTAATCATACAGATGGTGCTTTGGATCATCTGCTTGTTCTTTGGCTCTGGCCCACAACTATCACAGTGAATATGGTCACACACGAACAGCCGAAAGGGCCACACCGGGGAACTCACCTCACTGATAGACATCTGCCTTGCAAAATGTCACGTGTCTGATGAAAGTGAGTTTGAGCGAGGTTCACTCCCTTTGCATGTCAAACAAAAATCTGTTTTTATTGGATTTTTATGGAGCTATATGAGTGCTCTGCTGCTTGAGGATTCTCTCTGCACATTTGATGGCATTTATAAAAGTGGGAAAGACAAGCTCTCTCTCTCACATACACACAAGCTGAATACCCTTATGGCTACAGTAATTTCTCTAAACTCACATCAAAGAAAATCACTTATCTCTTTTTGTCTTTAGGCTTCTCTGCACTGTACAATAAACAGAGACTACAAACGGCACCCAGACAGAAAGAGGTAGTAAAGCTTTGATTCAGTCAGAGCTAGGACACCCCGTTCTTATTGTTGATTCCTGTTATATCATTTTACTTGGAGTAAAATGGGGCATTTTTTGTGGACTGGCGCAAAGCGCACAGGATTGGCACAATCCATCCAAAATGCGCATAATTGAAAAGCTACACAGCGGTTTCCCCTGGCATGTAGTTCTCACGGAGCTATAAATCCTTACATAAACTTGAGCCATTTAGTCATGGTGAAACGGATCATAGCCGAGATGATTGCGGGTAAGGTCCCTCACCGTGTGGAAATAACACAAACACACACTGTTCAGGCACCAAAAGCCAACAGATGTGATAAAGTTACACCAGAAAGATGCAGGAATTTATCAAGACAAAACCAAATATTTAGGGATAAGTGTAGGAATAACATCACCACACAGACAGACCCTCTCATCAATCATTAAATATTTAACTGATGTAGATAATTACGCTGCAAAATGAATTTATTGCATGCAAAAAAAAACAAAAAAAAACATCAAAGTTCCAACTTACCCATTCCAAAACACGGATAAATCCCAGAGGTAATTTTAGCACTTGAAATGTCCCCACAGATGCAAGCTGCACGAGCACACAGAGGGAGGATAAAAGCATTCTCATTTCTATCACCAATTAACGACACATTGGCCAATTTGGCAGAAAACAACACAGACGTCTCTGAAACCCAATGATCTTGCTATTCGATGATTTACTCACCTGATCAGCGGTGTCCATTTCAGCAGCAGGCTACTTTCTGTTTTTCTTACTTGTTTGATTGGATGTAAACAATCTCAAACCGCAAGCCAAGACCCGATTGATGTGTCCGTCGCTCGTAACAGTCAGGGGCTCTCGGCTCTGATTCCGACTCCAACCGGAAAAACCCGAGTCCTCTTCGTTTTTTGTTTTTTTTTGTTTTTTTTTGTTTTGTTTTGTTTAATAGCAATAGTTTGCCATGGAGACAGACGGGGATTGGCCTTCACAAAGAGGAGTGACGCTTTCGTTTTTTTGTCATTGGAGGGAACTGATTTGTTATTTTATCAATCTGGGTCGTTAATCTTTTTTCTTACAATAAATTACATTATGCTTTCGTTTTGGCTCTGGATTCGGAGCAAGTTGACGAAGTTTTTTTCGGATTAGATGGGCTGCAATCTAAAATATACTGCAGTATAAATAGACCATATATATGCCATATGCAGTATATATATATATATATATATTTAAATAAATTGTCATGTCTTTTATTTTGAAACCATCCATGTCCATATTTGTTTGGGTTGAAGCCAAGAGAAGCTCACATTTTATCAGAAAAAAATTAAATTAGTTTTATTATATAATATAAGATATAATAAATTTGGCTGCTCTAATTACTAGTAGGCTGCTATAGCTGCAGCAATATATTATCACACTATATTCATATTATAGCCTATGTATTATAATAGTACAATAAATAGCCTATATTATCCAGATAAACTTAACTTAATCAAACTTGACTGACCAAATGGACTAAAATGTTGCAAAACACCTTTAGTAAAGGCCCACATGTTCCCCTTTATTTGTAAGAAACGTCATGTTTATACTTAAAATAAAAATATTGAAGGTGTAATTTTGGCTTTAAAGGAATTAGTTTGACAGTTCAGGAAATGTGTGTATTTGCTTTTCGATGAGAAAGTCAATGCCACTCCCATCTCTGTGCGTTAAGTACGGAGCTGGAGCAAAGTGATTAGCTTAGCTTAGCATATAGTGGAAGCATGGGGGAAACAGCTCGCCTGGCTCTGTCCAGAGTTCAGAAATATGCCTATACCAACACCTCTAAAGCTCAGTAATTAACATCCATCACTGGGTTGTTGTTGTTGTCATCACAATAAGAAATAGGCAGTGACACTACATAACTTAGACCATAAATTGATGTTTTTACATTTCCTCTTGTGTACGGATTAAACAAATGAGAAACATTGTGTTAATTAGTGAGCGTTAAGTCCCTATAGGCCTATTTTTGAACTGTGGACAGAGCAATGCTAGCGGTTTCACCCTGTTACCAGTCTTTATGCTAAGTTATGCTAACCGTCTCCTGGCCCTAGCTCCATACTTAGCACGCAGACATGAGAGTGGTTTCAATCTTATTATCTAATTCTCTGCAAGAAAATGAATAAGCTTATTTCCTAAAAGTCAAACTATTCGTTTAAGCAGAAGTTCATTTTCTGAGCTGAATTCTGCGCAGACTGACAGGTACCTCCCAAACTTTGGAATAATGGCTAAAAAGCAGCAGTCCTACCAAATAAGTTACAGCGTTTACCTCACTGGAAACGTGACTTGCATTACACAATCTGTGACAGCCAGGAACAAGCCAGGCTCCATTCACACATACCCACACACACACACACACACACACACACACACTGTGTGATGATCCTGACTGTCTGAATGATGTTTTTTTCCAGGTCTACTGGAGAGAGAGAGAGGAGAGAGAGAGAGAGAGAGAGAGAGAGAGAGAGAGAGCCTGAAACTCACTGCACTCAACATGACAGAGAACGAGAGCTGACTGTTCAGAGGTAAAATTCTTTAAATTGCTGCTAATGTGGGGGAGAAGATACATTAATGTAGGCCAGTGAAGATACTTACTTTGAGCATTTTTGTATGGTTGAGAAAAAGTCAAGTTCTCAGTGCAGACTTGTTCCTGAGGTTTGACTTTGTTAGAAATGCATTATGTCAACATCCATGCAGGTAAACTGAATCCAGTGGTTCAGTCTAACAATCAGTGTTGAGCTTACACTATTGACCTTTGAACTCTCATTTCATAAAAGGCATCAAAAATGTCCACAGAATCCATACTGAAAGGTTAAAAATTACAATTGGCCAAAAGTGAAGTGCTGTTGGCAGACAATAAAAACTACTAACTAACCACTAACAAAGTCTGAGCAATGTGTGCCATTATATCATGAGGAGAGGGTTTAAAACAAATGGCAAGAGAGAAATCCAAATGACACAAAACTACAGTAGAGAGACGTTTAGAGAAGCCGGTGTTCTATGACTGAAAGCTCTGCTGTAAAGGCACATCTGCTTTTTTTCAGTGTATCTGCGTGGAAAATTCCTTTAAAAGGCAACTGAGACAAAAGGCAGGTTACGAACTGATGAGAAAGCAAAACTGAAAGTATAACAAAATGCAGATGGTAAAACTTAAAGATGATTAAAAAGCTCACTTTCTGCTGTACACTATAATATTTTCAGTGTTGCGCTGAATGTCTGCACGTTGTTTTGCTGCCTTTTGTCGACACGCAGACTCTGGCCTCCCTGTCCTCTGACCTCTCTCTAACCTTATCAGCTCCCAGGTCAGTTAGTGAGTTTTTATCATTTCTCTTTAGCTTAATCTGTGAGTAATGTATAGCATAGCAGTAATGTAAGAGAAGCCAGATTTCCCATTGCACGTATGTGATGAGTCACAACAGGTTGAGCAATGATTTTCATGGAAGTTTTGACACGGTTTAATCTTTGTATAACAACGAAAGTGTTTAGAGTTTATGGCTGTTGAATGACCTACGGTGACTGTCTACTGCTGCCTTATCTCAGTTTCCTTGTAAATGTTTATGTGCAGACTGTTGTTGAGAAAGTTCAATACAAGCTTAAACAGCATGTAGACACAGTTATTGTTGTATACTTAATATAACTCTCATGAGCACCTTTACTGTAGTAATGCTACATACGTTTCAGGAGGTGACAAGCTCAACTAAGGCCTACTTTTATTATCCTGCTTTGTTTCTTTTGAATATGAATTTTATTTATTTGGTACCACTATTATTTTAGAGGTCCCTAAATTCCTAATAAGAACAATGTGATTGGACACTAGGCTAACCATAGAGAAAATAGAGACAGTGGTGAATTGCTAAAGCTAGCATAGCCTATTTTATCTGGCACACAGCAGATTAGCTGAGCATGTAAAAA
Source organism: Macquaria ambigua (assembly GCA_008360985.2). Taxonomy (NCBI): domain Eukaryota; kingdom Metazoa; phylum Chordata; class Actinopteri; order Centrarchiformes; family Percichthyidae; genus Macquaria; species Macquaria ambigua. The sequence continues at coordinate 7,356 of VMKM01001879.1, forward strand.
TGTGCAATTTGTCTAAAAGAAACATAAAATTCAATATAAATGGAAAATACAGTAATCTTACACGATAATGACAAATGTTAAAATGTAGAGCACTAAAGTCAGAGAACTGAAAGAGCAAAGTCTGTTCCAGTAACATGTACCTAAAGTTTGCTAACATTAGCTAACATTAGCCACCATAAACTGCTGGCCATACCAGACCAAGAACAGCTGCAGCAGCAAAACTCCTGATTGTATTGAATTGAACAATGGTGCGTTTTATTGCTTATAAATTCAACCTTTAATTCGTAAGACGAAAAATGTACAACATAACTAAACAAAACTAACTAATATGACGTCGTCTCTATTTTCCCTATAATATCTACCATCATATAGACCCATAAAATATTGTGTTTTATGTTGTAATAGAAAAAAGTATTTTAAACAGCTTGAAACTGCTTGATCTTTGTTACACACTCTGATGTTATATGTCAAAAGTAAAAGTACTGGCTGACTTAGTTCCTCTACGCTCTGTGACTACCCACTGGGTGTTCTTTAGAAAACAGCAACTGGGGACATGGCCCCTAGAAAACTGGAACCTGCAGTCAAGGCGAAAAAGCTACAAGTAACGGACTCTGTCTACGAACAAATGATCTATTGCTAACAATTGAGTGACATCTCCTCCCTTACATGCTCACTTACTGTGTATAAGAAGTAGATACGGAGAGTTTTTTCTTGATCTTTGCCGTGGAGACCACTGATCTCTGTATGCTTGGAGTCCATTTGCAAATGCTTTGAATAAAACTTACAGAAAGACAGATCTTTGTATTTTGCCTTTATTGATGCAGATTTCCACCACAATGTATTGCATGTTTTGCAAAATCAGTTTCAAATTCTTGTAGCCTACTTTTACAAGCACTGCAGGTTGGTACTGTGTAGGATTATGTACTGCTTGTTGTGGTATGACACCATATGTGCTGTCACTGCTATTGGTTGTCTGCTGTGTGTGGACTATGTCTCTGATTGTTTTGACTGTGTATGTTTTTATTGTGTATGTTCAATTTTGTGCCAGTTTCACTCTGGGATAATAAAGTTATTCAATCAGTCAATCAGCCAATTGGTAAGTCACCTATTTCTGTCTTTTCTCTCCTCACTTATAATTGTTTTACTTAATTTTATTTGAATAGTTTTAAATGACTTTAAGCTGCATTTCTTGTTTTTCCTAATTGACTAATTGGTTGCATATAGAACACAAATACATGAAGCACATGAGTATAATTCTGGACTTGATTGATATTGCACAATAGGAGTACAGACAAACTGTAAGGCCCCATATCTCCATAATATTCCCATGTTGTTTGAGCATGAACGGTAGAAGTTGACCTTCGGGAATAAATCATTTAAGCAGTGCAACTTGGATTATTTCATACATTCCTACGTTATTCCTTTAAAAAAAAGAATCAAGATTTATTGACACATACACATTCTGCCCTGTGAGATTACTTTTTGCTCACTAAAAAAGTCAAAGTAAATCAGCATATTGCAGGAAAAACACATAATCGGTCCATACTGTAATGTGATTTATCATAGCTGACATTTCTCAGTTTCCGTGTGAATGGGTTCACTCAAAGACAGCAGCTGATAGGCCGCCCCCTGCAGCCTCATGGCCCGTCCTGTCCAATCACTCTGCTTTATTTGCATGTTATGTAATTGGTTGGCCTGCATGTGTGGCTGGGGGGAGGAAATTAAAAGCAACGGTCCTCGTCCGATCGCTCTTTCCAGGCGAGCAGAGGAGCAGTGGGTCTGCGGGCGGGGGTAAGGACACATACTGTAGTGTTTTTTCCTCCTGTTTCATAATTCTTTGCATGATGCATAATGCTTATAAATGAGAGTGCAGGCTGCTGATTGGTCACCTGCAACACACGCACAAACAGTGTTTGTATTTGCAACAGGAGACTGTTTGTGTTCGCAGCAGCTGTTGAGGATATTAATATTACAATGATTTATTATGGCTGCATGACTTCATAAAGTGCGGCGGGGATAATGTGTGAATATTAATATGAATAATATTAGTTTGTGTTTAAACTTTATAACTTGAACTGTCTGTCTGTGAACGTTGTCACTTCAGTGGGCTGTCAAATCCCTTCAACTCCTCCTAGCTTTTGATTGGTCAGCACCGGAGGCATGAGCTACACTGAGGGATTTGATTGGTTGGCAGGACAGCAGGCCCCGCCCCTCTCCGTTGAGGGTCACTAAACTGTCGAACAGGCAGTCAGACGGTCATGATTACTGAGCACTTTTTGATTCATTTAGAATATGCTGTATAATGGTTGCCTGGTAGTGATCATATTAGCGTTTTTATGCAGTATGAACTTATATAAACATTACAGACTAACTGAAGAATGACAAATATGTCACTGCATGCAATATTAACTTAGGGATATGTTCCAAAAATGTTAAGATCTATTCCAAATACTACTATACGGAACAAATAAATGCATTCTTGTATGTGCTTTTGATAAAGCATCTGCAACCACATCTAAAATACAGTTTAACCTTTTTCTGAGATTAGATTTGGAATGCTAGTCGTCTACATGTGCACATATTTTCCGCCTGAGTCTTATTCTTCAGACTGCTTCATGCTGAAGTCATACCATTGTGAAAGCACCAGAGTTGCTCAGTGTGCTCTTTGGACCTATAGTCACACAGTTAAGACTTTGACATTTTTGCATAAAGTGTGAGTGAGCGTCTTGTTAAAACAACCCCAAACTGCAGTGCTTCATCATGAAATGCCTGCACATATACAAAGCTAACAGAAGCACAGGCGTGTTCTGTCTTGTCTGCTGAGCGTATTTTGACGTCTCTTGGAGCTTTAAGCCTTTAGCCAAATAAAGACTAGGATTGATACGTTTCAGTTCCTTCATAGTTGCACGTATGAAAAATGATATGCAAGATGAAAACCCTCACTTGCTGTATAAAATGCATTTTATTCTCATAACATAATCCATATACTTTGATTGCTTGTACTAATTACAAACATTGTTTCTGGTTGTCCTGGTGTGTGTTGCCGCCTCTCCAGAACACAGTGAGGTGTGAAGATGAAGATCGCAGTGATTGGTCAGAGTCTGTTCGGCCAGGAGGTTTACAAGGAGCTGAGGAAGGACGGCCACACCATCGTAGGAGTCTTCACCATCCCTGACAAGGATGGCAAAGCTGACCCACTGGGTGAGGACTTCACTGCCTGGGACCTCCAGACTTTAGCTTTGCAATAAGCACATGGCTGTAGGACCGGTTAGAGTGAGATACTAACGCATATGCTGTCTTTTCTCTGTCACTAAGGCCTTATTGAGTGTGAGTTTTCAAGCAAAATACGTCATACTTTTGGGCACACCTGCCATGAATAGACTCAGGGTGGTGCCACATGAAATTTGGACTCTTCACACCACCCCTTTCAATCAATATAGCTCTCCTGTCAAAGTTGCATAGTCATTAGTATTGGTGTCCAAGTGCAGTGTCATCACCTGAGGGCTATCTTTATAACTGACAATATCAGATCATCATCTTTTATATCCGGACAATAACCAGCAGTACAATGTATATTTGGATTTGCAGCACTGTAGAAGAAGAAGGAAGGGCTAGAAATTTCATTCATTTAAATTTCTAAATGCTGAACTATGATTGGTCAGCATGAGCTGCTCATGTTTTCTGATGGAGGCAGAGATTGGGGAGAGCAAAGACAACATGAGGCAAGTTGATGAAAGGCTCGCTGTCTTCCCCTCAATTGTCCAAATCCTACCACAACACTTGTCACTCATCTTAATGAGCTTTCATCTGGCCTCAGGTCAGTGGTTTCAAAACTTTCTCCGTCATGCTCCCCTTTGGAAGACGGAAATACTTTCGAATCTGACTTCCAGGCTCTGAAGATGCAGAGGGTGAAATTCTGTGGATCTGAAACTGATAATCCAGCTTTTGAAATGATACATCCCACAGGTGATATAGCATTCCCCAGTTTTGCAAAATGGCATTGTGGTTGGGTGTGGTCAGAGGTGGGAACACAATTTAAAAACTTCTAACCCATACATGCCAGAGCAGCATGTCTTTATCACCGTTTCATATTTTTGTTCGTTCTTGTTTCTTGGTGCTCTGAATTCCTCCTGTACGTCCTCTAGTGTCACTCTGATAGCCACAATCCTCTTACCCAACTCCACAGCTCATGTACAAAGCAAGGTAATTAAGGTCATTTCAGCCAAAGAGACTGCCAATCTATGATATTATTTCTCATTTATTTCCCCCTATTAATATGAAAAAAAAGTTTTATTTTGAAGCTTTAAAACAGCTGCAGATGTAGGTTTCATCACTTGTACGAACTTGCATTACATGGTGACATCTCTTCTCTTAATTATTTAAGTTGTTAACTGCAGGATTTGCAGATTTTCTCTGTTTAATGTTGTTTACATCGCTGTCTTATTTTTATAAATTGAAACTCTTTTGCTGTTTTGGACTGTTGGTCAGTCAAAACAGCAATTTGAATACATTACCTTGAGGTCTGATGGACATTTTTCATTAATCTGACAATAAACTGATCAAACAAATAATAGAGAGATGAATTGATAATAAAAATCATCTTTAGATTGTCTTTGTGTATCTTTGTGACTAAAACTATTTTTGCATGATACAATTTAAGAGTTTGATCATTCTTGATAATTTTCCCACAGCAACTGAGGCGGAGAAAGACGGTGTTGCCGTCTTCAAATTCCCGCGCTGGCGTGTGAAGGGCCAGGCCATCCCGGAGGTGGTGGCTCAGTACAAGGCCACTGGTGCCGAGCTCAACGTCCTGCCCTTCTGCTCCCAGTTCATCCCCATGGAGGTTATTGACCACCCCAAACATGGCTCCATCATCTACCACCCCTCCCTGCTGCCTCGCCACAGGGGAGCCTCTGCTATCAACTGGTGGGTGATGTATACGTTCATCAGTTCAGGGTTAGCACGTTGACAAGCCCAGTCTTTTACCTGCTGTCTCTGACACACAGGACCCTGATCCATGGTGACAAAAAGGGCGGGTTCACAGTGTTCTGGGCCGATGACGGACTGGACACCGGACCCATCCTGCTGCAGAGGGAGTGTGACGTTGAACTCAATGACACCGTCAACACCATCTACAAGAGATTTCTCTTCCCAGAGGGAGTCAAAGGCACAGTAAGTGTAGTGATGGGGCAAGGCATTGTGGGTGGAGAGAACACAAGCAGTGTGTTGAGGTAGTAGGCTGAGCTAGTTGCTAAAACAAAGTGGAAATTGATTTTCAGTACAAAAATCAATGTAAACCAGTGGCTGCCTGGAACAGTAGGTCCGCAAATCTAAAACATCCTCCTGCTTGTCTGCCTTCAGTTGCCTGCAGTCGGCCCCCCTCCTCAGTTTCCCAATATAACAAACACTGTGATGGCAAAGTCCACAAAGATAGCGCACGTGTTTTGCTTCAGTGACTTGAGCTGCATTGTACTGGTTCCAGGTGGATGCAGTGAGGCTGATAGCAGAAGGTAAGGCCCCGAGGATCACCCAGCCACAGGAGGGAGCCACGTATGAGTGCATTCAGAAGAAAGAAAATTCTAAGGTAATATACAAGGACATCCAGACAGATCGGACCTGTGGACTTCATTCATCTTTCTATAAAATAATGTTAAACTGAGAGCATGAGTTTTTTTTTTATTTGGTCACTGACTATGGAAGCAAAGAAAGGCCATGTTGTGAATCAGCAACTGAATACCTAATTGCGAAATTTAATCATAACCTAATGTTGAAATTGAAACACTACTTTATGTATAGCACTGAAATATTTTACTTTAAAAACCATCCATCTGAATTTATGTGGTCTGAATTCTTGGTTTCAAATTGTGCAATTTCAAAAATGTGATTTTAAGGTTTTGTTTTTAAGATTCACAAACTGAGATGGAAAATGTGTCCAATATTTAGAAAACTATATTCAAGTGGCTCAAAGTCAACTGGGTGTTTTCAGATCTAAAAGTTCCAAGTCAAGTAAAAAACGAAGTTGCTCAAATTGGTCAAAAGATGAAAAATTCAAACTGAACATCGGCGCTACCGAGGATAAGCAATCGAGCCTGAATGGAATCTACCAAACCTCTGTCCTATCAGCCTGGACACCCGAATTCTCAATCTGAATTTGTAAACTTCCTTAAAAACCTAAAATGACCTCCTGGCAATTTCAAAGAGTAGAATTTAAACCACATAAATTCAGATTTGTGGTTTTCAAAGTAAAATATTTATGTGTATTACATCTGAAGACATAACGGCAACAGATTTCTCTGTCTGTTTGCAGATTGACTGGAACCAGTCTGCTGAGGCTCTCCACAACTGGATCCGAGGAAACGACAAAGTGCCTGGTGCCTGGGCAGAGGTTGATGGACAGGTAACTGGACACTCACTCTCTGTCTGTGCTGAGAGCCGCCATTCATTCATCCAGATTCTTTGTCCCGCCACTGGACTGTATTTTTGAATGCCGGGTTCATAGTCACTGTCCATCAAATCTGATCACACCACACCCACACAGTCCTGGTGAAGCAGATTAGCTGACTTTTTCAGATTGTTGCTAATTTTGTTATGACTATTTAATGATACAGAGAAGTACTTAACATTTGTTTTCATGGCTTTAACACTGCAGAGATTGTCTGTAGCTGTGAGTGAATTACCAGCATAACGGCTGAGAAAACAGTGTGGAGGTTGTGAGGATTCTGGCTGTTGTCACACAAACACACACAAGTATTTCCACAATAACAACTGTTGAGTTCTGCTAGATATTGTCTTCACCCAAGTTGTGCTGTTTTGCGTCTCTCTTCCTGCAGAAAGTGACTTTCTATGGCTCCACTCTGGTGGGTAACGGCACCTCAGCTAACGGTCAGCCCCTGGAGATCCCCGGAGCCAGTCGACCGGGCATCGTTACCAAGGCAGGCCTGGTGCTGTTTGGCAACGACGGCAAGGCGGTAAGTCAACTTATTAAACCGGGGACACACTTAAGTAATTTTTTCACCAACTTCCACCAGATTTATCAAGTCAAAAACAATAATTGATGAAGAGAGAAAATCCCTACAGTTGTTGCAGCTGAGGGGAAACTTCGACTAAGTTGAAATGTAATCCTTCCTAGAAACTGTGGTTACTTCGGCACTGCTACATTACACACATATGTCATACAGACAAAACGAGACGACAGTGATGCATTTTTGCCATACATTTTTACACGTGAATGTGTTTTTTTTTTTTTAGCTTAAAATTTTCATGCTCACATAGCTGGTTTACAACAGGTTCATAATATGACAGAACTTTGGCAAAAGAAAACAAATACAACTGATATGTACAATATATTTAAATATATGAAACAACTTTACAGTACAACATAGGTATCACTAGTTGACAGACGATGTACCACAGTTGAATGTTATTATGGTGCACATTGATTAGATTTAGAAAAATCTTTGAAGCAGATTTAATTTAAAGGGTCGATAGTAGTTGAATGAACATAGACATCTGTTTTATCTTTTTTTATTAGTGTTTTTTCTGCTGCAGAGTAAAATTCTGGTGGTTCATGTTAAAGTTCACCAGAGGTTATAAACACAGGAAAGTAAGTAAGCAAGTAAGTTAGTAATTGGTCCACAATTTCAGAGAGGCAGCACTAAAAATCCTCCAGCATGCCGCTGCTCCTACAGTGTTCTGTAAGATGGAGAGTCACATGACCTCTGCATTTGTAGAGTACAGATAGTACATTGACTGTCTATTTTGGTGTGTTTTTGTATGTTTTTTTGTTTCTACTGAGTCTCTACAAGGGCTGGTTATTGAACCTCAACACATTTTTGGCACAAGCTGTGTCTGTAGTATTGAGTATCGAAAGCTGTCAAGTACCGAAAGTTGGAATCAGTTAGATTCATAATGTTTTCTTATTCTTCAATCAGATAGTTCCTGATTTAAAGAAATAGTTTGACATTTTGGGAAATATTCTCATTGCTTTCTTGCCCAGAGTTAGATGAGAAGATCGATATCACTCATTTCTGTGTGTTAAGTGTGGAGCTAAAGCCAGGAAACTGTTAGCTTAGCTCAGCATAAAGAATGGAAATAGGGGGAAACAGCTAGCCTGGCTCTGTCCAAAGTTCAATAATACACCTATCAGCACCTCTAAAGCTAACCATTTAATATATTGTAATATTATCTATGTATCTATTATATATCTTGACGATCTACAGTTTATTCCTCAACAAGACTCCAGGAAGTCACTGTGCTATGTCACTATTGTTTGTTCAAGAAATAGTTACAGCATGAAACTTCCCGTAAAATCATAATTTGTGTTTTTTTTTTACATTTATGTTTGTGTACGAATTAAACAAACAAGGTAAAACATGTTCATTAGCGAGCTTTAGAGGAGTCTTTGGTGTATTTTCGAACAGTCTTTAGTGTCTTTATGCAAAGCTCCTCCTGGCTCCAGCTCCTTACATGACAGTGAGATCAATCTTCTCATCTAACTCTCGGCAAGAAAACAATAATAATATTTCCCACAATGTCAAACTATTCCCTTTTTAAATAATAATTGTATTTTGTTTAAGCAAAGATATGTTAGACAACATTTAACGTTTGGCTTCATGTGGAAAAAATAAAAAAAGATTTTGTACTATACTGTAATTAAAATCCTCAAAGCAACGTTTTGAAAAACGTATCGTTCTGGTATCGGTACCAAAACTCACTGGTGTTAGTATTAAAAAATTATACCCAGTCCTACTCTCCACTCAGATTTTAGACTCTATGCAACATTAACACTCATCATTAATGACGTCGGTTCTGAAGTTCTAGGCAGGACTTTGAGTCGTGGACAGTTTGACGCCATGAACTTTTCGCATGTGCCTCTTCATCAGCAGCCTTTCCGTAAATAACTCATCACAATCCTCACATTTGTACGGTCTCTCCTCTTTATGTTTGGCTAAAACGTGTTTCCTCAGAGTTGAACCTCTGTTGAAAGATTTGTCGCAGATGTGACAGCTGAAAGGTTTCTCTCCTGTGTGAGTCCTTATATGTTCTGTCATGTGTCCTTTCAGTTTAAAACACTTGCCACAGAAATGGCAGCTGTAGGGTCTCTCTCCTGTGTGTACTCTCATGTGGTTCTGCAGATTGCTCTGACACGGTATGTGTTTGCCACATATGTGACAGTCAAAGTTTCCCTTGGTGTCATGCGACTTGCTTTCGTGCGTCTTGAGGTGCCATGTAAGCACAGTCTTTTTGGTGAATATGTAGTTGCATATGTGGCAGCGGTACAAGGTGGTACTCGTCTTCTCTTCAGAGTGCTTTGGATCCTCCGCAGGGGTCTGCTTTGGCTCTCTGCTCTCCTCTGCTGCTCTACAGTCTTCTAACTGCTGCACTGTTTTGATGAGTTCTTTCGTCAAGGCGTCCCCATCATCGCTGTCCTCTGCTGAAAGCTGCTCCTCGTTCCCGTTGATCCACAGTTCCTCCTTCTGCTCCTCCTGCTCATCTTTACTCTGGGAGGGTCCTGGCTCGTCCTGGCACTCACTTGGGCTCCACTCCCCCTGTTTATGGGGAATCTCCCCCACGGGTGGAGGTGCAGTTGGCTGTTTGGCATCTGCAAGGGGTGGAAACGGAAATGCATTACACTTGCAGTACACATCAAAGTCGTCAGCGCCAAAATAGTGCTCCCATCAATCCATACCCATCAGGAATTTTACCTTTTGAGATAGTTCTGATCAGCTGCCTCAGAGCCACTTCATGAAGGGACAACTGGTCTACACAAGTCAGAAGAGCCTCAAACTAGGAACCATTTTTTTGTGCATGTGTGTTACACCAAATCATAATGACAGTCAATTACTATTTCATTTTAAGGAGTGAATTTAAATGTTGTGTGTACTGTATCTGGATACATAAAGGTGTTTTGCCTTGTAACCACCTTCTAACATGCAGAGTATGCACATCTTTCCTAAGTCTTAGAGGCATTAGACATCTTAAGATTGAATGCAAATTTCTGCCCACTCGTCATTTGCTCAAACGGACTCAAATTTGATTGCTGGAGTTTTTTTGCAGTCTGTGTTTATTCTCTCCAAGCAGCCGATTGTATAGATATTATTAGCTGTTGTTAGCTAGCATCGTACACACCGTGTTTGTGTGACAGCTCACACTGTAGGTTTATAGTGGAGTCATAAAGCTTCATTTTCAAATAAATGAATCATCACCTACATTCGAGCCATCTAAAGCAACCTGCCTGTTCCAACCACTTGCATCTTTCCATTGACTTTGTATACAGTCATGCTGCCTCTAATATTTGCTTCATAGTTGGCACATTAGCAATACGTTGTAAAGGTAAAACAATAATATGTTAGCAAATGCTGATCAGAGTCTGTATGGAAGTATGTTTGATCAAACAATCAAACTTTATTTGTATAGAAACTTTCATTCAAGTTAGTGCAATTCAAAGTCACAATACACAGGTACACTGCAGGTGACTTGTTTTTAAACACAACTGATTATTAGCAAATTTTAGCTGATCACACATATAAGATGTTGCCATAATAATTGTTTGTCCACCAGAGAACACTGACAAATTAAACATTTTCAGCTCTAAAATGTCATATCTTGGTCACAATTCATTGAAAGAGTACTCCACCAATTTAGCATTTGACTCCTATAACATTATCAGACTCATGATAGACAGCTTAAAAAAAAGAAGCAAAATGAATGCAGCAGAACATGAGATACGAGTCTTTAGCCTGCAGCAGAGATGAAATGTGGGCTACAGAGGTCTGGTAAGCTCACTTCTTTCTAACTCCACACCCCCAGATTTTTTGACTGACTCGAGTGACATCACTTTAGAGTCAATCAGACTTCACACTGCTTCCTCTGGAGACACTAAAGGTTTCATACAACTTTCTTCTCATATGCAGTAGAACTTCCCAACCTGCAAACAGACTATGATGTGTAAAATCAGTGGTCTATTGAACATCTGACTACAATCAGCATCTGTGATTGGTGTGCTCTGTCGCACCTGTAACTACACCCATCTGTGATGTCACAGTGTACTAACGCACCATGGGGGTACACTTTTACATCACTGCAGCAAGGTTAGAAGTTAAACTACTACAGGTCAGCAAAACAAGACAGGATTTTCAGCTGCTGTTAATTTGCGCTTTAATAACTCAATTTAAGGGATCCAAAATGTTTTTGTTTGTGTCAAAAATCCTCAAAAATGCCGTGTCAGCATAGCTCTACTTTTTTCTTTTGAAGTCAATGACCAATTTGCTCACAAACAAACTGCAGCAGTAATTACATGTACTGTAACTTTATTGGCATTGCACTTTTCAAAACAGTTTAAAGGCAACATATTGCAAGCCAATAACAACAAAGTCACATATAAATTAGAGGTGTCAATAACAAAGTTGAAAAACACAGTGCAAAAAAACAAATTTTGTATAATAATGAAATTGCCCTTGAGATGCATTTTATCTGCATGTGTAGCTTCATACACTTGTCAAAGTCCAACCATTGTTTAACTATTTGCTTGGCACCTTGAGTGTTTCTGTGTATTTTTACTGAGCATGTTAGATTCATCGGGAGCATCTGAACAGTATGAGAAGTGGTATCAGTGCAGTGGATCATAAGTGCTAATTTAGGGAAGCATGTCAGCTGCAACTTATAAACATACAATCATAAAAGATAAACCTACAAAGAAGCTATGACCACCAGACTTGGTGTTACTTCTAAACGTAAAAAGTAGACAGCATCAGCATCTATCTTATACAGAGAATCTGACATTGTGGGCTGTCTTCATGTGCTGTTTGAACACAACAAGCAGAGAGAAGCGCTGGCTGCACTGCATGCACTTGAACGGCATGTTTTCCCTGTGTTTGGTCCTGGCGTGTTTGCTCATGGTCGAAGATCTGTTGAAGCTTTTCCCACAGACGTAGCAGGTGTAAGGCCTTTCCCCAGTGTGAGTCCTCATATGTTCTTTCATGTGACCTTTCAGTTTGTATCTGTTACCACAAATGGGACAGGCGAATGGTTTCTCGCCTGTGTGTGCTCTCATGTGGCAGATCATTTGACTCCTGGTGTCTGTCATTCTACCACAGACAAAGCAGGTGAACGCTACCTTGGTGAACTTTGGTAAACCTTTTGTTGCGTGAGCTGCAAGGTGCAATTTTAACCCACCTTTTTTCAGAAAAGGCTGACAGCAAATATTACATATAAACGTGTTTTTCTTCTTTGTATAATGTACTGGAGATACTCCAAAGGATGGTAATGGTTGGTCATCTTGTGATGGTATCTCGTATTCCATGTGCTCTCCAGCTGTCACAACTTGAGTTAGGTTGTCTGGCATCTCATTTTCTTCATTCTGTCCAACTGTCACAACTTGAGTTGGTGTGTCTGTAATGCTGCTGTATGCCAGACATACAGGTGTCTCCACAGACCTGCTCCAGGGTTCAGTCGATTCCTCTTTAAGGGGCAGGGTGACTGGCTTCTCGTTGGCCTCACTGGGAATACATTCCTTCTGTATCTGCTGCTCCTGAGCACAAACCTCCTGTGTCGGTGTGGGCAAATCGATCTGCCTTGAATCTGTAACAGTGGATAGGAAAATGTTTTTGGTAGCAGCTAGAAAAATCACCTCTCTGATCACACATGAACTAGATGTCGGGAAACTTGAATGATCCCCAGCGGTGACGCTCGTCCTAACAGCAGCAGAGAAATCAAATGCAAGTTATGTGTCATCTGTCTTACAGATGTTAAAAACTGGCCCTCTCAAAACTTTCCTCAGTTAAACTCAGAAGCCTTATCATAAATCCAGACCCCTCCAGCGAGCACTTCTCCTCTCACTTGAGTTCTTTATCCTGTTGCATCAAAACCCAGAGCAGAAATGTGGGTGTTATCTTTGATAATAAACTTAACTTTGACCAAAAGTTAAGGTCAGTCATTCAATCGTGCTTTCTGCAACTTTGTAATATCTCGAAAATTAGATCTTTTTTTATCCGCTAAGAATCTGCAAACTGTCATCCACGCTTTCATTACATCCTTAGACTACTGTAACTCGCTGTATTCCTGTCTCACTCAATGCAACCTCTCCAAACTTCAGCTAGTTCAAAATGCTGCAGCAGGACTACTCACAAAATCCAACAGAAGAGTCCACATAACGCCTATTTTAGCATGATAACCTGTACGTTATAGAATAGATTTGAATGATTACTTTTAAAGCACATTTTGGGTTGGCCCCTGATTATATCACTGACTTACTAACCCCTTATGAGCCAGATTGTAGCCTGCGATCCTCCAGCAGAAGTCTGTTAGTAATCCCTAGGTCAAGGCTAAAAACCAGAGGAGACGGAGCCTTTGGAGTCAGGGCCCCATGACTCTGGACCGACCTGCCGGAAGAGATCAGGCAGGGTAGCTCTGATTCTTCTTTTAAATCTCTCTTAAAAACTCACTTTTTCAGAATTGCTTTCTCTTGAATCGGTTATTCTTCCGTTTTTACTTCACTTGTTTTTACTGTGATTCAGTAATTCATACCTCGCTTGTCATTATTACTGTATCAATTTTAATTTATTTACTACTTATCTGGTAATTTCTCTTGTTTTTATGTCTTTGTAAAGCTCTTTGTATCTTGTTTTTGTGCTATATAAATAAAATCATTATTATGGTTTGACAACAGTGAGTAGAGACTTGAATAAAAATGCACTTGCAGCACACCAAACATTAGAAAACACAATAGATAGTGTCTTATGAGGTCTTGTGAGCTGGTGGAAACCTCCCATATCAATCTATGCTGCAAAGTTCTCAAATAAGCAGCTGAATTGTTATTCACAGATAGTGAGCACAAGGTGATAGAAAGACCTTGTCTCAAATGGTAAATGTGAATTTACTTTATGAAAGGAATCAAAGTGATCATTTCACAGGAGGTTGTAATCACATAGCAAGGTACCTGAGCAAATGGCTCCTAATTGTGATTGGGTAAAATGGCTCTAAATGCAACACAACACCAACACACGCCAACATCCACACTTGGAAGGCATTGAAGCTCTAGTCTGTATACAATACTGCAGTCACATTACTGGCCGTCTTTATTCCTACTGGACTTTTTTGGCTGAATTTTGCTTCTTCTTCAAGGTTACAATTACACTGTATGGAAAAATGTACAATTCAGCGCTGCTTACACTCATGCTGCCTTCACGTCATGTGGGATGGATGGTAGAGATGAGAAAGATTCCCATGTTAAGAGTTGGTCGTGTGAGGATAAAAATACTGTGGATTGACAATACAACACCATAACCATTAAATTTGGGTTTAATTACATCGAATGATGTTCTTTGGCTGATGTGAGGCTCTGTATTTGTTTGGTTTTCGGGCAATTATGTATCATTAAATACCAAATCAGATATATGAGAGCTTTCAGATAAAACAGAGTTTCCTAGTCATAATTATGACTTGGATGTTGACGTGAACACTATTTACAATTTCATGATCTCAAAATTCTGACATGACTTGAACATGGCGTAGCCTCGTGTGGGTGGACCCATCATCTTGTAATTCCAAATGCAGTTTACTGCTGCTTGCATGCTTTTTGTAGTTTGGGTTCGCAAGTGAAACAGGTTGGCTAGTTTTAGCTATATTTAACACACATGGGATCTCAGGTGTGATTAGATACTGTGCAGCTTTGTTTCACCCCATCAGGTCAATGAATTACTTTCTCCCACAATCCCAACATGCTTTTTTGCAAGCCACTCCTCATGGCAAATGACTGGGAGTTAATGGTCCTAACTCCACATTCAGTCTGGCTGTACTACAGTATAAGGACACCAGAAAGACACAATGTCAAAGGTTAGAATTACAAACAGGAAATTACAAAAGAGATCTGAAATGCAGTTACAGTATGTGACATCACGTCAACATAGTGTTTGAACAAATTCATTAACACATGCACCATTAACAAAATGTTCACACCATTTTAAAGCTTTTATGAAAATGCATTTAAGCAGCTCCTCCACATGCTTTTCATGCAACCTTGGATTTTATTTTAACATTAATGTTGTCCTATTGGTGAGTATTAAAGCTTGTAGGCAATGTTTTATTCACTCAGGAATAAAACAATGTGATTTACAATGAATTTGAAAATAGACAAACCAGTTGTCTG
>VMKM01001879.1:27500-104573 GCA_008360985.2 Macquaria ambigua
TAGCCCTACCCAACTGATCCGGCATGGGAGTTCTCTTGCCTCTGGTTGGAGTACCACTGTTCTCTCTGCTGGCGTTTGTGGTTTTATGTCCTGTATCTGTCTGTCCTGCAGGCCATCTGTGACGTGTCTCTGGCCCAGATAAGTGATGTGGACATGGCAGTGGCTGCTGCTAAGGAGGCCTTTGAAGAGGGAGAGTGGGGCAAGATGAACCCCAGAGACAGAGGCAGACTGATCTACAAGTCAGTTCTTACTAAACTTAACTGTGCAGCTTTAAGCTTAAGGCAGCACACACCAGCGGTGTATGACACTCATCCAAACACCTACATTGTTGTCTGTTTGTATGATGCATCTGGTGTGTGCTACGGGCGTCAATTAATGTGATGCTCTACAGTGCAGCCGGTGTATGACAGCATGATTTTTAGTGGTTTATTCAGTAATCTTGGAATATATTATCACTCTAATTCCATGACAGTTTACCAAAAATAAAAGGTTGGCTCGTTAAATTGCCACTCAATATTAAGTCAGTTTATCCATGGTAAGTTTAGTATAGAACTAACTGGCAACAAAGCATGATGCATAACTGTCGTTACTATGGCTACTTGCGCACTGATTTAGGACCATTGGCAAGGCTGGATTACACATTGGGCAGAGCAGCTAACTGCCCCAGGGGCCCCGCAATCCCCAGGTTCACTGTGTGTCAATTGGTTATGCATAATTTGCAAGTTTGTTTAGGAGTTAGCAGCATTAAGTACGACAGTAACTAAAGCAGGTTCTAGATTATTACACGTTTGTATATGTGCCCTGTGTCAAAATCCAGCTTTAAGACCTTAAATATTTTGGTTATAATAGGGGCCCAACAACAAGGTTAATCTGGCCTTGACAGTTGGTTAATTGTTGACTGGAACATTTTTAAAGCTTCCCTGTGGAGATTTTGTCCACTAGTAGCGCTATTGAGCAAGTGTGCACACGAGGTATGACACAGTATGCGGGCACCACAATGCACATTCCTGCAGCCAGTTTCATGTTATTCCACTTTTTCACTGCTGGTGGCACTAATGCACCAAGAATCATAGCAACGCGCCAGGAATGACATTGAAGAAGAAGACTGCTAGCTAGCAAGGATGTAATCAATGCGTGTTTCAAAATTTTCCTAAAACTCAGCTGTGCAAATGTTTAATGAGGAAGGAAATTAATTTAACATGTATGTTAGACCTCAGTGATACACACAGTGTGTTTTGGTGAGAACCAGTGAATGTAAACATTACTTTGTTTGTTTATAAGGAAACTCCACAGGGCACCTTTAAGGTGTCTGGGTATATATTCTGAATGGACACCTGCCAGTCAATCAGACACATGTACTTACCGTGGCTATATAGGATTAACTAAAGGTAACTCTAAAGGGGTCGTTAACCTTTAAATAATGCGCCCTGGTAGTATTATCGAAGCAAAGTTACTTTTTTGTTTCATACTATTTTCTTTGCCTGTATATTCACTACTAGCCCCAATGTAATCAGCTGTGTATTGTGGTCATTCTGTGCTACTGGGCAAAAAAAAAAAAATTCAAATCCTGAACTGGCACATTTACAAGCATGATCCATGATGCCCGTGACCCTGTGTCTCCTCTGCTTCCCCACCCACAGGCTGGCTGACCTGATGGAGGAGCACCAGGAGGAGCTGGCCACCATCGAAGCCATTGACTCTGGAGCTGTTTACACTCTGGCCCTAAAGACTCATGTGGGCATGTCCATCCAGACCTTCCGCTACTTCGCTGGCTGGTGTGACAAGATCCAAGTAAGACAGTGGAAGCCAGTGGTCACTCATAAAATTAGTTTGCATGAACGGTACCACCAAATGATAGTAGTATATGGCTAATCAGGAATAGAATATGGATAAATACATGAAAATAAATGATGACCTCTTTTCACAGGGCAGCACCATCCCCATCAACCAGGCCAGGCCCAATCGTAACCTCACATTCACCAAGAAGGAACCAATAGGGTAAGAGATGGATGAGTGGATTTTTTAAGGACTTACATGTCTGTATGATTAAACTAACACATATATGATGAGCAGGTAGAAAATGATGACATTGCATATGTTATTTGTTGTTGTTGTTATTTGTATACAGTTTCAAACAGGCAGTTGTGTCATTAGCATGCCAAAATCCTCCATTTCTTTCTTCTCAGAGTGTGTGCCATTGTGATTCCCTGGAACTACCCTCTGATGATGCTGGCCTGGAAGACGGCAGCCTGCCTGGCAGCTGGAAACACAGTAGTCCTCAAACCTGCTCAGGTCAGCCTCCACACTAGCAGTCAGGCTCAGTCCATACAAGACTAAATGAAAATGGCTGTGCAGTCTGCAGTAATACTGTTGAGTGGATGAAAACAAGACTAAGAGTCTACAGCCATACAAGCGGCTCCTGTGAGGCTGTGATTAGCCATGCTAACGTCAGCATGCTAACATGCTCACATTGACTATGCTAACATGCTGATGTTAAGACGGTATAATGTTTACCATGTTCACTATCTTAGTTTAGCGTTTTAGCATGCTAATATTTGCTAATTAGCACTGAACACAAAGTACAGCTGAGGCTGGTGGGAATGTCTTTAGGTTTGCATGTATTTAGTCATAAACCAAACCATCCTGAGGGGGAATGTGGATGTCTGTGCCAAATGTCATGGCAATCCATCCAATAGTTGTCAAGACATTCCACTCAAAACCATAAATGTGAACATCATGGTGTCACTAGAAGAAAAGTTGGGGTGTCACCAAAGTCAGTAGGATTCATCGTATGGTAACCATGAATGTCTGAACCAAACTTGAAAGTGCTAATCTATCTAGTAGATGTTGAGATATTTAAAAGCATAAGTAAAAACCTTGACCTGCTGGTGGTGCTAGAGGTAAAGTCAGAGAACCCCCAAATTCATTAAGATTCATCCTCTGGGGACCATGAATGTCTAGAGCCCTGCTGCTAACATGGCTAATAACAAGCCATTTGTTTCCAGGTGACTCCTCTGACAGCACTGAAGTTTGCTGAGTTGGCAGCAAGGGCGGGACTGCCCAAAGGAGTGATTAATATTCTGCCTGGATCAGGTAGGAACACACACCAGTACTTAAAATTAAGTTAGTGTTTTATGGAAGTTGTTTTTTTAAAGATCATCCTCAGATTCAGTATACACTCTGAATACCAGCTTCCTCGTCAAGCATCACATGAGCCTGAGGTTGACTAATGATGCAGCTCTGTGAGTTGTTGTTAAACTCATCCTTTTCTTCTAGGTGCTCTGGTGGGTCAGCGTCTGTCTGACCATCCTGACGTCCGTAAACTGGGCTTCACGGGTTCCACTGAAATTGGTAAACACATCATGAAGAGGTGAGAGGTAAAGCACATTTAGAAAACTCTTATCTAAATAAAATGTAACATCACTGCTCATCTTTGTGTATCTGTGTTTTCTTCCGTCTGAAGCTGTGCAGTCAGTAACGTGAAGAAAGTTTCTCTGGAGCTCGGAGGAAAATCCCCTCTCATCATCTTCAGTGACTGTGACATGGACAAGGCTGTGCGCATGGTGAGTTCATTCATTGGAGCATTTTTAAAATTTTCTTTTTGTCATTTTGTGCACGTTTGATATAGCTGCAAAGGCAAAACCACTGTGTTGTCTGTGTATTTTTAGGGCATGAGCTCAGTGTTCTTCAACAAGGGAGAGAACTGCATCGCAGCTGGCAGACTGTTTGTGGAAGACACCATTCATGACCAGTTTGTGAAAAAAGTGGTATGTGTTTTTTATCTCACTCACACTGCTGATGTTTCTCAATTCAGATTTCTGAACAGATTTTCTAGAGCGATCTGAGGGTGATATGATGAGGTGGACAAGAAAAATGAGATGAGAGACACAATGTAATAAAATATTGTTCGTTTAGCTTGTTAGCCAATTTCAATTTTAAATTGTAAAAATTCGTAAAATGCCCATCTAAGGTGCATAAACTTTCATTCATTACTTTTGAGTGATCAGTTTTTTTGTTTTTTTAAATTATTTACGGAGGAGGCATCATTTTATTTCCCTCTGTTTATGATCTTTTCATTTAATGCTTTTAATTTAAAGTGTGTTTGGATACAAGCTGAAGTCTAATGACGGTGATTGAGACCACTGGTACAGGTACATGTGATGAATGAATGATATGGGCACTATTAGCGTATTACCGTACTGACGGCTGCTCCGGCTGGTTGTTTTGCCGTTCTTGTAGAACAGACAGAAGTATTCATATGCAAACAGGCGATACAGGGTAACTCCCCCTATTTAACATTTATAACATATATAATATATATATAAACAAGTACATGTCCATTGCACATTATAATGTAGTTGTAAGCAGATATAAGGACATTTTTACGTGTGTTTATGAAATATCTGTCAACAATTACAGCTTTTTCTATGAAGCATCTATAACTGGTGTATAAACAGTTGATGAATACTAGATAAACAGTAAACCATAACTTGAGTGTAAAATTAATAAATACAAATGTATTCAAAGCTCATGTAGACATGTTGAGCATAAAGGTTTATTCTTGACCTTTGTGACCAAAAATATAATATATTTGCTTACAACTACATTAGAGTGTGTTATAAACAATTAATAAATTGTTTGTATACTTATGAATACTAAATAGAGGGGGTTGAAATAAAGTGTTACCTGTAATTTTGCATCCTTTGCTAGTCACCTAGCTAGTCATATTATGAATCGATTGTCAAGTGGTTATTTCCAGACATAGACCAGCTGTACTGAGGCAGCTTTACTGTAGCTTGGAGGACAAGAGGTCCAACACTAGACAGAAAACCATGTAGATCTGAGTGAAATTCAGAGAGATGCTTCAATTCAGTAAAAACTCAAACTCACATACTAAAATTATGATTTTGAAACAAAATATATATATTTTTTGCATCTAGACTTTACTGAGGCTTTTGAGCCTACAGTTTTTGATTGGATTTGGATGTCTTTTCTCTCAGGTTGAGGAGGTCAAGAAGATGAAGATCGGCGACCCACTGGACCGCTCCACAGACCACGGCCCTCAGAACCACAAAGCCCACCTAGACAAACTGGTGGAGTATTGTCAGACCGGCATCAAGGAGGGAGCCACTCTGGTCTGCGGTGGCAAACAGGTGCAGCGACCAGGTAAGGCAACGTGATCTGGACTGCGGCTTGAATAGTGTACTGAGTCTGTGTGGTCCACCTCTGATGTGATGGATGAAGCAGTTTGACTTGTGATATGTCTGCCTCCAGGTTTTTTCTTTGAACCCACGGTGTTCACCGATGTGCAAGACCACATGTACATCGCTAGAGAGGAGTCATTCGGCCCTGTCATGATCACTTCCAAGTTCAAGAGCAGGTAAGGCTGACTCAAGATTACATCACGCCTTGAAATGACGCATATCCCCATTTTGTCACAAACATTTGCACGGCATCACAAGACTTACCCTCTGTCTTTTCTGCTGTTTCTCCCTCCTGCCCTGTCTCCTCTCTGTCTCCTCTCTGCCTCAGTGAGGTGGACGATGTCCTGAGAAGGGCCAACGCTACAGAGTACGGCCTGGCGTCAGGGGTTTTCACACGGGACATCAGCAAAGCTCTGTATGTCAGTGAAAGGCTCAACGCCGGCACTGTTTTTATCAACACCTACAACAAGACTGATGTGGCCGTGCCTTTCGGAGGCTTCAAACAGTCTGGCTTCGGCAAAGACCTGGGTAAGAAAAACTTCTGCTGTCACTGTGTAGCTGTAGTTCTCTCATTCATGTATTTTAATAGTATTAGCATTGCAATTAAAGTAAAAGAAATAAAGATACGTTTAGGTCAGGGTTGCAGTCACACTCGGACAAGTTAAATATTTTGGGAAAGACGCTTATTCTCGCTCTAATGTCTGTATGCTAAATATGTAGCTAGAGCCATACACGCTGTTCAGAGGTAACAAAATCTGCCTGCCGGCACCTCTAAAGCTCACTAATTAACATGTTATATCTCGTTTGTTTAATCCGTACAAAAACTTGTACTCTTCATCAGGTCCAGAGGCATCACGTACCTGATGAAGAGCCAGTCTGGGCTCGAAATGTTGTACCCTCGTTAAATTAAAGAAAAAAACAAACAGTTTTTGAAAGGGAGCATTCTGCAGTGTTGCGAGTCCTTGTGAAACAGATAGTACCTACTTTTTGGACTCAGCACCTCGAGCTTAGAGTTTAGTGTATCTGACAATTCACCAGTGCAGTTGTTGGCGGTAAAGCTGATTCAACTCCTGAATGTGAGTTTTTTTCTGATAACTGTAACTGTAACGCTGGTCCTACTTATTTGTTCATTATGTGTGAATATATTATGAATATATTATGAATATATCACTTTCCGTGCACCAGCAATTCTCCAAGGGACAACAAATGTGAAACCTTTTTGTAACTGGCTTTACATTACAATGTAACACTACTGTGTTGTACTGACCAGCTATTGGCTATTTAACTGTACTTTAAGTTACTATAAGGATGGATTTTATTATAGTGCCCAGTAGCTACATTAAAACCCAACATTTCCTTTCATCTTGCTGCCGATGTTTTGAAACTCAGCTGTTAACTGTGTTGAGTTTCAAATCATCAGCCTAAGTCATCCCTGTGTTTCCCTGGTGGTTCACATGCTGCAGAAAAATTGGGACAAAGTACTCAAGTTTGTGGCGATTAACACCCATACTTACCGTCAGTGTCTCCGTCACACCAACAGGACAAGAGGCGCTCAACGAATACCTGAAGACAAAGGCAGTGACCATCGAGTATTAAGTCAAATCACAGGAGAAGGAAGCAGTGAGGCATCAGCTCCCTGCAGCCGGAGCCAGTGATGTGTGTGTGTGGACACTGACAGAGGAGAGACATGCGGAGGGTGGAGTGATGTCATCTCAATGAAATCAATTGACACCTGTTGTTGTGTCACAAGGGTTGTTCTCTCTCATTAGCGACTACTGACTGTAATACTGTGTGTGCCTTAACATGCTGATTGACCACATTAACATGCTAAATTTGTCTAACACATAAATGTTCAGTCCTCACAATAACACACATCTGAGCCCTGTTGTAACAAGTATTGTCCTAAACTATGCAAATTAAGTATGTTTCTAGGTAGCCCAAGTGACTTCTGACACTGTTTTGTAATCAATGTGATTGAGCTACAAAAGAGGAATATTTTTAACTTTTGAATTGCATTAATTTCTAATATGGCTTACATTAGGTCAGAAAAGTTGTAACATTTCTAATGACAATTTTCAATGAAAACTGCTGAGCACCCCACTGCTGTGGACTGTTGTGTTTTGATTTACTTCATGATGCATAACTTGGTATGAACGTGTGCATAACATGATTTTTTCAGACAAACTATTAATGTAAACTCTAGATTCTAAAACTTATTTTATTACAGAAAATGAGGCTTATTCCTTCTGGTTTCTTAGCCCTTCAAGTGAGGAGTAATGTTAATGAACTATACAGTAAAGGTCTAAACTAATTAAAAAACTACCTAAACTGAAGATTTTTAGCCATGCTAGCAGCACACACCGATTGCAGCGGGCTACCATGCAAAGTGCTGGCCTGACCATCGGGATCAATTTGAGGTTCAGTGTCTTGCCAAAGGACACTTTGACAATGTGGAGCTGCGGATCGAACCACCAACCCTGTTAGTTGACGACCCGCTCTACCTCCTGAGCCACAGCCGCCCCATGTTTTGTTTTGCCACAGACGTTACACACACTGTCCTCCCTGTGTGTTTCTAAGAGTTCAATCACACTTTTTCTGCCAACGTTGCATGGTTTGGAGGACAGAGAATGATCGTATTGCTTGCATGTGATTTAATATGCATCACTGATGTACTCCTGTAGTGGAAAGAGTATCCACACAGCTTACAACAAAAAGGTCTCTGATTTGTCTTTGCCCTTTTGTTTGACTTCGTTGTCTTTGAACATGAGTTTGATGCTACACCCTCCATCGATTTAGAATCACTGGCATCCTGATGGGTCCTGCTTCAACAACACCTAACAGTCTTCAGTGTGTGAGGCCTCTGCTTCAGACATGCTGACCTCCTGGGAGACTGGAGGTACAATGAGGAAGAAATGTTGTAAGACAAACATCACTGTTGCATATGACACATTAAGTGTCCTACTGCAGGGATGTAAAGACATTACTATACTGTATACCGTATGTTGATAAATTACATAATGCAGTGTTGGTTACTAGGGTTATTGTCCAAATAACCAATAAACACAAAAGGAATCCCATTTATGGACTGGGAAGACACAGAAACATCCAGGTAAATGCACAGTTATCATGGCAGAAGGTAAAATAATATTTTCTGTCAAGTAAACAGCATTATTATGGGGGAGCTGTGAATTTACGCAGCCATTTAAATTATTTGAATTTGACTATTGCAAATACTAATTGAGGTAAAAACAATTATAGGCAACTGGCAAAATAATCTAGGTTCTAGGTCTAACTGCAGAGATACAATTGTTAAAGTTGCATGAATAGAATTTTTATCCACTTAAAGTTGCCAAGGCTAACAAAAACTTTGTAGTTGTGTTTCTGTCAGGAAATGTTTCCCCAATTTCGTGGGGGAAACCCTGAGAACAGCAGTGTTGTGGACCATAAAACCAAAACAATGAGCTGTAAGACACTAAAACGCTCTGCAGAGTTGGGTGATAAGTCTCTGTGGGTTTGTCACTACGAGTGACGCCTTTCACATAACACAGTCATTTGACCCACTGTTAATATAGAAAATATTGATTTTTGCAGCTTTAACTCAAAATAATGAAACTATATTTCCTATTATGCACACATAAATGTACCCAAATATGAAAAAAGCGTATGGCAACCTTTAGTAAAACACAATTAGGCAAAATAATCAAAACACAAGTAACTGCAGAGATAATATTGTTTAATGTAAATAATTAAGTGCAAGACAGCATTACCACCAGAAAGCACCATCACAGAGAAATCTAAAAGATACGGTATATTTGGATAATCATGTTTGGGGTGTTGTATAGTTGAAAACATGGTGCTCACTCAGTGCCTCTGAACATTTTTTCTTTGGCTCAGACTGTTCTCACCACCCAACTGAGGCAAGAGTCTGCTGCTTTTATGACAGGAGCAGATGTGATCTTCATCCTGCTCCAACCTCTTCTCCACACTGTGCCAGGACCAGACTTGTAACTCTGGTCACTATTATGATTTGGCCACTCCCGTGTGCACTTGGGCCACCCTGTCTGCTCTTGCATGTAGTCTTGCAGATAGTCTTTTTCATGTTCCCCACATGGTAAGAAGTAGAAGCTCCAACATAACTCTGGCTGTATTAAACACTGATAACTCTCTCCTGGCTATAGCTCCATACACAAAGACACGTGGTATCGATCTTCTCATCTAACTCTTGTCAAGAAAGCAGAGGAGCGTATTTCCCCAAATGTCAAACTATTCCTTTAAAGGTCAACAGTCTCACCAATATGATTTACAGCTTCAACTAATTATCAAGTTCCAATTCTGCTTTATGCTCATCTGCTGGCTTTGGCTCTTTGTCCTGCCTGTGACTGGCTATTTGACTGTGTGAAGCTCAAGTCACAATCAACACACCCATGGTGAAGGGCTGCTGCCACATTTTTAAGCTTGCTGGGAAATAAGAATCTACAAATAGACACAAAGCACCTGAAGGGATCCCATATGTAGCCAATCATCTGTCAACTTCCCCTCACTGTGTTACTCTAATATTTGGAGTAGAGCTTCGAAATACAACTGGTAGCATAAATGTGGATAGCCAGTTATATATTTGGCTGCAAAACCAACATCCTGTTTCCTGCCTGTGCAGAGCTTTACTGTATGTGTGTATGTGCTGAAATTACCTCATTTTCTCGCTCAGGGAATAACCCGTCACACACACTGGCAGGTGTCTAAACACATCTCAAGAAACGGCAGACCCAGAGAGCCACACACCTGGGTACAGTAGCTAAAGGCCAGTGTGTGTGTGTGTGTGTGTGTGTGTGTGTGTGTGGAAAAAAAAGACTGAGCACGATAGGGAGTAGAGCAGTAGATAGTAAGCAGGGAGAAAGATGCAGGGTATGACTGTGTGTGCGTATTCATATTAATGTACTTCTGCAGGAGATGCTTGCATTTTGGCTGCAAGCCTCATCACACATATCAGTTAAAACACCTTATTGCAGGTGAGCCTGATGATGACTTCAAATGAACCTGTGACTGGTATAATATGGTGTAATAGTGCCTGTCTAGTTATGTGTTGCATGAATGGCGCCCTCTGAGCAAATCTGAACAGATGGAGCTAAGCGGGTACCATCTGAGTAAAACGGGAAAGCAGTAAGAAACAGAGTAGAGAGAGACAGCAGAGCAACAGAAGGAACAATCGCCATTCTTCTCCTCTGCTTAAGCCTCTTTCATATTGGGACACACAGAGGAATTGTAGCGCAGAGACTAGGTCAGCCACTTATCCATCTCATCCAACAATGCAATGCAACTCCACAGCAATTACAGCTCGGCTGGAACCACTGCCAGAGCACGTCTGCATCTTCTGGTGCTGATGCAGTTTCAAGTGCAATAATAACAGTGAATGCTGTGCTGCAGACGGGGGTAGAGGTATCCAAAAACATCAGCATTCAAACAGCAGTGGAGAGTTTTTTTGTTTTGTTAGTCATAGAAGCATGAAGAGGTGGAGGGATGTGTCATGTTGGAATAAAAATAACATGAACAGAATCTTAAAAGTGTTGTGATAAACACAAGCTGTCTGCGTCAAAGATGCACATTCAGGTAAAAAGCAGCAAAAAATATGACATTTTTGACAGACATCGTTCAGGCAAACCTGATCGTGCTCTGCTCATTCTCTGCAGAGAAATGTCACAGTCGACCAAATTTGGATGGATTCATACATTTCACGCTCACTTGTTAATTAAACCTATCCTCGTAGGGTATGCCTGTGACAACACAAAGCAATGAAACATGATTAGATCCCAAAACAAAATACGAGCTTTGGAAATGTTTCTGGGTAAAATGGCATTAGCCCTGGTCTCATTCTGCACAAGTTAGACAGCGTACATAATCAGGATTAACTTTAGCATGATGGGGAAAGAGAGAGAGTGGTTGGGGGGGTGAGAAGAGGAGAGAGTGAGGAGAGAGGCTCATGGGAAGACAGATAGCAACACTGGTGTAGTGATTACCATGTAATGGATGCACAAGAAGCACGTTTGTTTCCATGTTAAATAGAATTGTTTTAGTTTTATCAAAACTCACAGGAGTACAGAAGTATAATATACTTATACAAAGTGCAGAGAACTAATTTACAGAATAATACAAACACAGACAGACAACAAGATAAATAAATAGCAGACTTAAACATAAAAGATATCAAATCCCACAACATTATGAGAATGCAGTAGGAATAGGAGTCGCTATTGCTATGAGGCTTCTCATAACAAGACCACTTACTGGGTATTTGGGTATTTTCTCTTACATCAGCTGTCACAGTGGATATGCGTGAAGTGGTTTGTGCTATGATGAAGACTGCAAATCTTCAGGAGCAGGGTTGTTATTGATGCCTGATGCCGATCAGCACATTTCTCTTTTTCCTCACAGTGTTTCTGCACCCAAGTTGTGAAGGAAAAAAGGATTTTCTTCACGCTCTCACACTTCTGGTATCTACTGTAAAGTGAGAACATGCTCAATCTCACCAGGATTTGAATCATTTCTCACTGTGGTGTGAACAAACACGCGCACACGCTCTTGTCAGGGTGTGAAGCATCAGGGTCAGCTACAGCTTTCCTACCCAGAGTCCCTGTGTCTTGTCCATCAGTGGTTGGAGAACTGATGTAAAGGGCGATGAAGGAGAATGAACACCACTATAACAGACTTATCCTATGTGTTGCTAGGCAACTAATCCAGCAGGCATGGAGTAACTCCCGTATGCCCGTATGTTGTGACAATGACGGCCAATTATCAGCTGCCTGCAGTCTTGGTAGTGAATGCTGTCTGCTCAGTGCACTGTTTACAAGTCTCACATGCTGCAGTGATGCTGCACAATGTTTACTGGCGCAGTGTTTACTGGATGTGTGGTGAATGTGAATCTCACTTGTGACAGCTATGTCACCAACATACTCAGTCTCCATTAAAAAAATCCAGGCCATAAGCAATGCTCATACCTTCAGGCACCTTGTCAGAGTGGACAAGCATTACATAACATGCTGCTACTGTATGTATGTGCTATACATTTTGTCATTGGTAGCTAGCTATGTTCTGCAAGGGATGAATTATAACTGTCATTATCTATTTTGAGGTATAATACCACATCTAAGCTGTTATAGTTTGTGGGGCTTTCTTCACACATTCAATCATGAACTGTCCTGTCTGGTTTCTAGAGCCCTCTGTAGTCTATTTAACGGCATGACACATTACAATTCATGGATTTGATCACTCAGAGAAGCCCTTGTGTAGAAAACAAACTTGTGGATGTAGATTATTCATCCTATTGCACCCTAAATGTCCTCAAGACACACTTTAACGCATGAGCAATTTAATGAAACATTTCTTGGAGAGGCCAAAAGATTTGTTTTAAAGTGAACATCAAATACTGGGTTTTAAATATCTTGGACAATTAAGCTATCCATTTGCTACATTGTGAACACATGGGAAACAAAAACCTGATGTGACGAAAGATGTTTTTTTTATTAAATAACAGTGAGATATACGTTAAATAGAATTTACATCTTTTATTCTTATATGAATATAATACATCAACATTTGACACAGAGTTGAAAATAGGTCTGCATTTGTACATTTTAAAGTGCAGTGCAGTATATACAAAGTGAAAGAATGTAATTAACATTTTTATTAGCAGAGATGCATCCTGGGATGTGTGCAGTTGGAATCCTAAAGGGTAAATCCACACTGAATCACAGAGGGAAAAATGCTGCTGCTGCACTGCGCTCCCTGGGCTGTAATATTCAAGACTGACACACTTCAGACCACACCCTAATCAGTGTTGTTACAGCAGGTGTCCTCCATCAGCTGTCACCCGCTGTGACATCACTGACTGGGGCGTGGCCAGAGAAGCATCACCCTTGGAAGTTTTAAGAGCAGCCCAACGGCATTTTTCATTCATCTACTGTACGACTAAGTAGATTCATGCTTTCCTTCATTTAAGATAAACAAGGAAGCACTTACTCTGATTTTAAGAACTCTCAACACATAAATTAAACATTTTCAGTTGTGAATAATTCATATTATTACTATGTCATGTTTG
The DNA here is from genome assembly GCA_008360985.2 of Macquaria ambigua. Taxonomy (NCBI): domain Eukaryota; kingdom Metazoa; phylum Chordata; class Actinopteri; order Centrarchiformes; family Percichthyidae; genus Macquaria; species Macquaria ambigua. Next base: position 40,794 of record VMKM01001879.1, read on the forward strand.
CCTCATAACAACAATCAAAATCAACTAAGTAAACAGCAGTGAAAAGTGCCCACCCTTTGAACTGGCTTTGCTGTGCTTTTTACTGCTCCATGTCATTATCGTTCTGCAGAGTTTTCATTGCCAGGCCCCACAGAGTTACACTAGAGATAAACTGGCCTTCGCTGGACCTGTAGGACCCACTATTGGGCCTGCTAGAAGACGTAAGGGAACTGCAGTGATTGTCTGTGGGAGGCAGGTAGGGCCTCCCTGCCAGACCTCTGCCCATCTCCACTGACATATTCCCATTCTCCACATACGGACCATACACAGCCTCCTGAGGCAGGTGGGGTTTGGCCAGCTTCATGTGGTCTGTGGCAGTCAGGGCTGCACTTCTCTCCTGGTGGTTGGAGGAGAGGAGCTGATGGGGTACCAGCGAGCGCAGCTCTGGAAGGGTGGTGGGGGTGGAAGATGGGCTGAGGTGCATGCTGGGAGGTGGAGTCTCTATATGTGGTGTTGGTTGTGGTGGTGAAGGAGTAGGCGCTGAGGGTTTCTCTAACCCTGCATGGGGCATCACGCTGGGGAAATGCTGCTCACCGGCTGCGGCAGGAGGTTTACCGTGGCTGACAGGTTTGGGGAACGAGGCCGCTCCATCTGAGCTAGGAGGTGGGTCAGAGTTGTCGGTGACGGGGCTGTCGGCTGGAGCCCCCTTGCAGTGCATGTTGCTGTGTCTCCTCAGCATGGCAGAGCGAGTGAAGCTCTTTCCACAGGTGTTACAGATGTAGGGTTTCTCACCAGTGTGTGACCGTATGTGACGCTGCAGGTCCCCTGAGCCGATGAAGCACTTCCCTACATGAATCAAGAACACATATTGTGTAAAACACTGTGCAGACATTAGCTATAGTCTACACTGAATTAATGAATAGGCAAGGCAAGTTTATATGTATAGCACATTTCCTACACCAGGGCAATTCAATGTGCTTTACAGGGTAATAAAAATACAAGGTAAAAAGATTTACAATATAAAAGTGCAAAAATACAGGCTAGTGACACAAAAGATACTAGATTTAAAAGTAAACAAGTACAGTTTAAAGGAAGTGAAAATAAAAAGAAAAATAACAGAAAACACTCCCAAATTTAGATGCACAATTAAATCAAAAACAATTAAAATTAAATTAAAATAAAACAAAAAATTTAAATAAAGGCTATTTAAAAGCTGTTTTAGCCATTACCAGTGGAGTAGGCAGTGTAAAATAACATTTTGAGTTTTGACTAAACAGCGGTCAGTGTCAGGGCTTGTCTAATACCACTTGGGAGGTTATTCCAGGTCTGTGTTGCTGATAAAGCTTTACTGGGAGAGTTCCCAACATCACTCAAGCATGTAGATGGATTTAGTTTTCTGATATATCTGCCTAAAACCAAAACTATCTGCATGAGTACTCTGACCAGCGGCAAGCGGGGAAAATATGTTGTTTTGTGATTTGAAGGTAATGAGTCAGTCTCTTGAGAGAAGTGCGGAGGGGCCTTGAAGATTGGATCCGATATGAAGAGCCAAGATGGCAGCCCAGAGATGAGTGTTGATGATGATAATAGTGTCCTACTGTACAACCTAAAGAGGTTTGTTTATTTGGGCCGCTTAGGAACAATACCATTCATCAGTAGGTAGGTGGCACCAAATAGCCTTTCCTTTGAGACTGATTCATTAAGAGTCAAAACCATTATCAACCCTACAGCAGGAAATGTCAGGACACTGACATCAATCAGTCAGCAGTCACACATACAGTAAGTCTAATGCTTGGAAAGCCTAGCATAAAAAATAAACCAAAGGCAAATAGCAATCAAAACTTTCTCATATATGGTTCATCATGGTACAGACGAATCCATCATGAGTATTTACAAGAGCTGGAGGTGGATTATTTTGCACCAGATTAGACTTCTTTCATTAAAATAGGATTTCTTTTGTTAACTTGTCACATTGAACAGCGTAGGGCTGCAACTATTATTGCAACTATTATTTCCATTATTGATTCATCTGCAGATTATTTTTTTTACGATTAATCATTTGGTCTATAAAATGCCCAGAAATAGTGAAAAATTCCCATTATAATTTAGCAAAGCCCATCGTTGATGTCATCAAAATGCTTCATCTAAACACGAATAGATGCAGTTTTCGATAACATGAGATAAAGAAGAGCAGCAAATCCTTGCAACAGAAGAAGAGAGAGAAGCTGGAACCATCAAATGTTTAGCATTTAAAAAATTACTTAAGCAACTAATCGATTATCTAAACAGTTGCTGATTAATTTTCTGTCAATCGACTAATCGTTTCAGCCTTAGCAGAGTGTTTTATACAACTATGTCTACAGTGGAATCAATGTGAATAATACGTCCAGCAAGATAGAGACCGTTCCTTACCACAGGTGGCACAGCTGTGTGGTTTTTCCCCGGCGTGGCGGGCCTTGTGCTTCAGAAGCTTTCTGTGCGTGTTGAAGGATTTTCCACACTGGTCACATGTGAATGTCTTGTCTGTGGCATGAGTCCTCTTGTGCTCCTTGAGATTACTCAAGTTGTTAAATCCTGAGCGACAAGACGAGGGCAGTGAATAAAACACCAGCCTTGTAAACACAACATGTGTCACAGTTTTCCAGCTAGGTCTGTGAATTAAGCAGCTCACGCTACTATCAATCATTTGTAAAGGTCCAACTTAAGAATGAGACCATGAGGTAAGAACTACATATAGATAGATTAATGTTTAGAGCAGTCATTTACCTCGACCACATATATCACACAGATGTGGCTTCTCTCCTGTGTGGACCACTTTGTGACGATGGACATCCCCTGATGCAGTAAAGCTGGAAAACACAGATGAATATTCAATCTATAGGCAACTGTCGGGACTGTTAGGGCTGTGTAATACAGGAATATATCATATCAAGATATTGAAACTGCCTTAACTCAGATATAGTCTGTTCTAATTCAGTTAGTCAGTCATCACCACAAATTCTTTATTATTGCCTCAATATGTAAGTTTAAGACGTTTTATAAACATGCTAAATTATTATTGGTAAACCTGAAATCATGGTATATTGCCAGGCTTTGGAAACTATCAAGCAATTAGTAAAGGCAGACACACAAACATACAATGAGCAGCAAACTGACGACAAATATTTATACATGGGAAAGGGGAATGACAAAAAATGGAAATATAAATGAGGAAAATGGATACTTAGAAATAGAGCTGCGATTAGTCAATTAATCAATTAGTCAATCGAAAGAAAATTAATTGCCAACTATTTTGATAATAGAATAATCGTTTCAGTCATTTTTCAAGCAGAAATGTCAAACATTTGCTGACCCCAGCTTCTTAAATGGGAGGATTTGCTGCTTTTCTTTGTCATCTATGACAGTAAATGAAGAGTCTTTGGGTTTTGGACTGTTGGTCGGACAAAAGAAGCAATTTGAAGACGTCACATTGGTCTCTGGGAAATTGTGACAAGCATTCTTCACAGTTTTTTGACAATTTAGAGACTAAACAATTAATTGATAATGAAAATAATCGTTAACTGCAGCCCTACATGAAAGGTACCTTACCTTTTACCACATAACTCACAGATGTACGGTTTCTCTCCAGAATGTCGCCGCAAATGTGTCTGTAGATTTCCAGCCTGTAAAACAAAATCAAGTTAGAAATCTCAGTATAATTTTCCCATCTAAGAGTAACTGTGGCGAATCAGAAATAATACACCAGACGATACCTGTGAGAAGTTTCTCCCGCAAACATTACACTGAAAGGGCTTCTCACCTGCAACAAAAAAATGTAGGCTTGTGTCTGAACATATTACAATTAAATTACAATTTTAACTGAAACATGTTATTGTAAGGCTATTATAAAACAGTAAATACCGGTATGTGAGCGCTTGTGCAGCTCCAGGTTGCTCGGGTGTTTGAAGATCTTCCCGCACACCTCACAACAATACTGCTTGTGTCCTATCTGCTGCGGTGGCTCCGGCACAGCCTTCAGATTTTGCTCTTCTTGGTTCACAGGTGGAGGACTGGGAAGTTGTGCGTCTGTTGCCGTCTCTGTAACCTGCTCCCTGCCTACGTTAAGGTCCTCAACAGGAGCTTCTGAAGCTTCAGTCTGGACCACAGACTCCTCTTGATGACTCTCTTTGGGACAGCTGAGGACGGGTTCACTGACTGATTCAGCAAACATCTCCTCCAAAGCCTTCTGAGGCCGGAGGTAGTTGTATTTCTTCAGGTACACCGCCTTTTTTGGGCGCACTGGCTTGTTGAGCATGGAGTCTGCTGAGTTAGAGTTGGGGGTGTTTAAATTATCTGAGGGTGTTAAAGAGGAGACTGGGTTCTTTTCAACTGCCACAGGTGTGCAGGGAGGATTGGGCTGAACTGTGTTTCCTGAGCATACAGGAGTGTGGCTCCCTCCCTGGCTGACCCCGAGCTGACACTGCTGCTCTTCCACCAGCACCAAAGGGCCTGGGCCTTGGTTTGAGGCTGCACTATTAGTCTGAATTGCACTTTGTTTGAAGTACTGCTTACTGTAGAAGTTACGGAGCTTGTAGCCATGGACAAGCTGTTTTTCAACAGGTGCCTGAGTGCTGCTGGCTGTGTCACAGTTTGAGCTGCTATTAGGCACAGAAACAGGCATCCTTTTGCTGTGGTCCATGTCACTGCTGAAGCCAGGCCTCTGGGTGTCAGAGGGACAGTGGAGGTCAACATCATGAGGCAGACTGCTCCCCAAGAGGCAGTCGTGCTCAGAGCTCAGCATGCCAGGAAGAGAAAATGACAGGATTTCCACTGGGGGAGGACAAGGCTTGAGGAAAGCATTGCACATGCTCTGAACGTTTGGAACCTGCAAACACAGAGCAATGTCCAGGAGTGCTTGAACATTATCTTGGTTGACGTCAAGATGGGAGGTGTACATGTAGTCCAATATTTGGCCGATTCCACTGACATCCTGGATGACCAAGTTGAACACATTCTTCTGACTGGGGGAATTTTGGAATAAAGACCTGGAAAGATCAAAGTAGTACTTTTCACATTATGTTACTCTAAAACAGCAGTATGATTACTTAGCTTAGTGCAGATGGAAATATGCCACTGATTCACTGATGTGCCACTCCATTAAATATATAAAGACATAAAAGCACCTGAAATAGGAGCTGAAGGCAGCCAGGACATTTTTGTGGGCTTTGAAGCAGACACCTTTGACCACCAGCATGCAGTCACAAAGCAGACCCTGAATCCTCTGCTCCTGGAGCTGCTGTAGGAGGTAGGAGCTGTGGCTGGACAGGGTGTCCATGGTCACTCAGCTGCTGAACCACTCAGCTCCCAACTTCTCCATCCAAAAACTAACCAAGGGGACACATATCAAAAACAACAAATCTCTTATTAGTTATTCCTCTGAAATGTCCATGAGATGCAACCAGGTTAAAAGTGACGCAAGCGAGTGCTGGTAACACTTTTCAAACGGTAATATTCATATATATAATTCAACAAGCGCGCAGAATCCAGTGCGTCTGTGCTACGAGACCACCCATGCAAAAATTGGACGAAAACTGCTAACACGCTAACTGCAAAGCTATGCTAGCCAACCACAACGGTAAGTGGTGTGAATCGGTGCAGCACCGAATCCCTCAAAAATTACATTTTCGGCCGAGAATGAAAGTCCTAAATAGTGTCAGTTCAGTAACGTTTGTCATAAAGATAAGGCCAAACCTACATCTGAGGATTCCAGCTTTTATTTGGATGATGGGTCACTTTTCGAGCGTAATAACGTCACCTGACTTCCTGGTACAACCTGTATTTCGCGTAGCCTAAACATGAAGCAGATAACATGAAGGATTATTTTGAGACTTAGAGGCAATGCAAGTGTAATATATTGTAACAAACATGAACATCGCTATACACATTTAGCTCTTGAATACAAAAAAGCTTTGTACAAGAATAGTTTCTATCCTGGTCGGAACTTCTCTTCCGTTGCATTTTTACACGGAAGACTATTAATGTAGCTAATCGAATGGTGGTGTGGTCACGTGTGTTTTGAAACGTTCACGCGAATGGAACAGAGCAGGCGGTTTGTTGCACTCAAATGCGATTATGAAGCAAGAACTAGTTTAACATCGTGGCTCACAGCATTTATACGCTTTGACATGCCCTCTACTACTTCAGCCAGTGGTTTATTCTAAAATTTGCTAGCTTTGGATAACGTTAGCTAACTTTCTTTAGCTAACATTAGCTCGTACTAGCGCTGTGGACAGTGGGGTCTCGCTTTCGCATGAGGATTGTACCAATTTCGGTTTAACTTATACGTTGGTACCGTTAGTAGTATCCGTGTTAGCAGATTCGGTTGAATCAAGAGTTATCCTTACGGCGTAGTCAAGCAGAAGTGTCGTTTAAAATGGTGTTCTTCACCTGCAACGGCTGTGGTGAATCCCTGAAAAAAGCTCAGGTTGATAAACATGTGAACATGTGCCGGGGTTGCCAGGTCTTGTCCTGCATCGATTGTGGAAAAGACTTCTGGTAATGACCGACCGTCCTCTCCTTTTCTGTTTACCCTAGCTAAAGTTTGCTACATATAACCCCCTAGCGTTAGCTTCTGATCTCACAGTGCTCCATGTGTGTAATAGCATTTCTCTGTACACGTTGAACAGGGGTGATGACTACAAGAACCACAATAGATGTATCAGTGAAGATCAGAAGTATGGAGGCAAAGGCTACGAAGCTAAGGCAAACAAAGGAGATGTGAAACAGCAGCAGTGGATCCAGGTGAAATGCAGAGCAATGATGCCCATCACTGTTAACGCTCTGTACGTGTTTAAAGAAAGAGTTTCTAACTTGATGATTTCCTCTCCTGAAGAGAGTCCATGAAGCCATGAACAAACCTGGAGTCGGTGCAAAGCTAAAGGATGTGCTCCAACAAGTCAGTTCATATGATAACGTCCCAAGAAAGAAGGCTAAGTTTCAGGTTGGTATTACTTCACCAATAATTTTAATTTTAGGTACTGTACCAATAATTTTAGGTTTCATTGATCACACCGTGTGATGAACAGTTGTCTTCATAGTGTTGTTTTTTAGTGAGTGAGGGACTGTGTGTGTGTAGTGGCGGCTTGCATGCATGAACTAATCAATTTTAATTTTTGGTCTTTTCCTCAGAACTGGATGAGAAACAGTCTTAAAATAGCTAACACCCGTCTTCATGATGAAGTGTGGGATATCCTCGCTGCAGCTGACAATGTAAGTTACTTTGCGTAAAGGTTACTTTTATTGTTGCTTGTTTGACTGTTTCCCTGATCAGATCGATTAGTCACTGTCTGTCAGCATAGAGCAGATAAGGTGAAAACCTTGTTTTATTTAGTTTAGTTCAAATTCAAAGTAATGAAAGCGTTTGAGATGGCCGGTATGTAGTTCTGCTCTGATAGTCGTGAGATGAAGAGAAAACATGGCATGCTCCTTTTGTACCATTTTCCTTCTGCTGTCTGGTTGTAATACATTCTGTCAAAAGTTCCCCATGTTTTCAGTATCACTGACTTTCATTACCCAACCATAATCTGACAGCCTCCTGAGGCCCCACAGGAGACTAAAGAAGCTAAACAGACAGTGGCTGAAGTCACAGTGGATACTACTGGGAATGAAAAGCAGAACGGCCATCCAGACGCTAAGAAGAAGAAACTAAACAAACGGGAGCGTAAGGAGGAGCGTCGGCAAAAGAATGGGAAGGCGGTGAAGGTGGTTGCACAGGAGGTAGAAGAAGAGCGGGCAGGCAAAGAGAAAAAAAAGGACAAAAAGAGAAAGCACAGCTGCGAGGAAGACGGAGGTGAAGAACAGAACAGGCACGGTGCTGAAAATGAGACATCCAGCAAGAAAACGAAGACAAGTAAGACATTTTCTAAAGGTCTATCCACAATCTGTTTCTGGATGCTGTTTTCCTTACAGTATTATAATAATCAGTCACTGTTGAGTTTGTATTTCTGTGTATTGTTATTAGTAGTGCAACTTTGTCTTTTAATGAATACTATTTCCACGTTACCAAGATAGGAAAATGTGAAATGACTAAATGTTTGTATTAGCATCTTTGCAAAGTTTGTTTGGCCACCAAATGTAGATAGAAATGTTAGTAAATTTTGTGGAAGTGCTTAAATACACTTAGAATGTCAATTTTATTGCAGTGTGCTTTCATGTTCTTGTATTTGAAAGTACACTCTTTATAAATGTGACCAATTTCCTTTTTTTTTTTTTTTTTTTTTTTACTTGTGAAACCAGTCTTTTCATTTTATTGTATAATTGCGTATCTTAGTATTTAGCTTAATATATAACTGTTTTATCTTCTTCGCTTCAGTTGACCAAGCTGCAGAGGAGTCGGAGGAGACTGAGGATCAAGCAGTTCCCAAAGGTAACGACTTTGACATCTTTCACTAAATAAATGATAATGAATGTGTAAAAGAATAAAGCCACCAGGGGTCAGTGTTGCTTCCTTTGTTCATAGTGAGGAAATGGCCCTCAGTGAATACCCCCACCCCCCCCACCCCAGCAGCTAATTTATGTTTCTGATTAATTTACAGGCAAATTCAACTGGAAGGGAACTATCAAGGCAGTACTGAGAGAATCACCAGACCAGGAATTGTCAGTAAAGAAACTCAGGAAGAAGGTGAGGCATCGAGTGTTTTCATCACTCTGTGGACATGAGTCTGTAGTTCTTTGTTTATACAGCATCCCATTTGACTTCTGAACCCAGCTTGTTGTTATATTACTTGAAAATTAGAGTTGTCTTTGGTTTAAAACGATGTTAAGAGCTTGTTCCTCTTTTGCAGGTCGTGGCAGCATACTACTCCTTCACTGGTGATGGAAATTTTAAAAAGGAGGAAGAGGTGCTTGCAGTTTTCAACAAGAAGATAAGCAATAATCCCAAATTTAGAGTCTTGAAAGACAGAGTTAGGCTTGTAAAGTAGAGTTGTTTATCTCACCCGTCTGACCTGAAATGTATGTTGTTCATAGACTTAAAAAATTTTAAAGCCACTGTTGTCTGTTCATCCTCCCTTGGCTGTTTTTTGTACAGATGACATAATCTCGAGGATTAAATAATTTTATAACTGAATTATGTGTCCTGTTCCTGTTCAGTAGTTGTACTGATTGCAGTGGCCTAGTGATCACGAGGAAGACCGTTACAAATGACCTTAGAACGTATCAGTAATGTTCTTAATAAATAAAATGACAATTGTGATAGACGGCTGCTCTGTTCCACATTCCAAGCCCACGGTAAGGCTGGGAAATGGCACCTTATCTGTGGGATTGGATGTTGGAGTGGGGGAAGGGAAATGGGAGAGGTGCACCTGAGGTGAATTTGACTCTCACACGGGACGAAGCTAATGCACATTCCTCGGCACCCCGAACGGGGTTCACTTGGCCAGGGACACAGAAGCTCCATAGAAGCAAGACGCTTGGTGTCAGCCTCAGGTGAAGTTTTAATGCTGTCTGATTTTCCAGCTAGAATGAGCAGCCTCTTTACCCTGTGTGTACACACACACACACCCACCCACTCACGTGCGCATGCACGCAAACACACACACACACACACACACACACACACACACACACAGGAGGAGCTACAGGAGGAAATCTGCCCAGCTTTATGAAGCTCTGCTAATCCCAGCAGGTTTAACACTGATGCTCATTCATCACACTGCTTACCTGTAATTGTATATTGCATACTTTGGGTATTAGTCAAGCTGTTACTCAAGTTTGCTAGTATTAATCGTGTTCTAGTCTTCAGTGGGACTCAGTATTGCTTAATGCTTTTGTTTTAATCCAGACCCCACAGGATACTCAGAAAAACTAAAACCAAACCTGTCTTTACTGTTGCAAAACAACAGATCTATATTTTAATTCTGCCATTAGATATTGCAGGATTAACTATGTGGCCATATGTTTTGTATGGGGGCAGTTTCATCCCTGAACTTTGGTCTTAGTGGCAGCCATGGTTATGTGAACAATGTCACTGAAGAAATAAACATCTTTTCTCTTACACATGAAACGTTTAATTCATAAGTAATAAAACGCCCTCTTGCTTGTTTCAATATGCTCAGGGGTTTTACTGCTACATCCTTGGTAGCTGCTATGACCATTAGCTTATAGTGCAAATGTTAGCTAAAGTTGGCAAACTTGAAATTGATATTGTTGTGTTAACTGACATTATTCAGCCAGTTTGCTGACTTTATTAACCTTCTCTACTTCTGCTTCTGTTACATTATGTTTGATAATTTACACATTTTTAATTGTCAGTCCAGTAGTAAAACGCGCCCTTGCTTAATGCAATACACTCTGGGTTTTGCTGTTGGAGCCTTTACTTGCTCTGGTATGTAGCTTATAGTGGCTAATGTTAGAAAACCGTAGTTAGATATTGCTGTACCAACATTATTCAGCCAGTTTGCTGACTTTATGACTCTTCTCTACTTGTCTTATAGTTGGACTACATTTTAGCATTTATCCTGTATCCTGTAATTGTCACTTGTTCCCAGTGTTTAAGTTACAGTCTCCATTAAATGTCATTACTCAGAAAGCACTGTACCGCAGTGAGTAGAGCAGATAGTACATCTATCAGACACTGACAGATAAATGTTCAAATTCACCAGCCACTCAATAGTAAATCATTATTTTGTGTCTGAAATCTACCAGCCACTTTCACATTTTACCAGAATTTGGCTGGTGCTAATTTCCATCCCTGGTGAGCAGGCTACACCTATTGTTTGTATGTTGCTTGCGCAATCATAGGGAGGTTGTAACAGGTATTTCTACTGTTACTGATCCCCAGACCAAGAACCAGACATCTAAGCTAGGCATCTCAGAGTATTAAGTAACACTTTTGTCTGGTGTATCCGCATGGGAACAAGAAATGCTCATGGATGCAAAGTAGCTGATGACCCTGTCGCCTTGTGAGCAAAAGTCACGTTTTCCCCAAAGGTGATGCAGGACAGTTGTATTAGACTGCACTGGTTTTAGATGTACCTAATAAACTGGCTACAGACTGTAGATTGACAAAAGTGGGCAGTTATGTAGCAACCAACAATAAAGTATTAATCACTTTTCTTCCCTGCACATGCCCTGTCTTTGCCTCGTTGAAAGTTTTTACTTGAGAGTGAAATAGGACAAAGGTAGGCCTAGCAGAGTCAGATTCTTGCCAGCGCCATGTAAAGGTATACATTCAAGATAGACTTTGGAATACAGCCAGCTACTATGCATTCTGCAGAGTTTATGAGGGATGGGAGCAAATGTGCCCCGTCAGACCTTTTTGTTCAAATATCCTGCAGTTACCCTTTTGAGGGTATATTTTATTTCCAACCCGGTGGTCCAGTTTGTTTGATGCTCTTGTGTCAAGTTGGTCTTTGTGGAGGATGTACACAAAGCACACTTTGGCTGAACCAGATGAACAATAATATTTCCCTTTTGTCACAGGGTTGATGTAGCAATAATTCACTGTGCTTATACTGTAGGTGTAGTGATGATTACAGAGTATGTTTGCTATTGAATAACCTGCTACTGTATATAGCCAAGTTTTGTAAACATATATGTAAATGGAGAAAAACAAAACATTGTTTTCTGTACTATTCTATACTCAAGGGACCTTGTGAACCATGCCAGTTTAAGTTAGTTTAGCACAGGTAACAAAACAAAACAAAACATTTAAGAATGAAAAAGAATTAAAAATGTGCAATGTCTTTAAATGCATATTGAGAACTGAGACCTCAGTCACCTATGTACTCGAGTTATTTAATTTTTATTTCTTATGAATTAATGCTAACTTACATTTATTGTTTGGTTGTTTATTTGATGCATATTTAATGTTTTTTTCTGTAGCTGTGTCTTGACATTTGTTGAACTCCGTCATTTCTAATACAAAAACTACAACTGTCGCTTTCAAGTGCGTCATAAAAAAGCGATTCTGTGTCTTAACAGGAAGTGCATTGTAATCACTAGTTAGCCCCGGTTAGCCCTCAGTGCTAGTGTAAGTTAATGCTTGCATCAGCATCATGCTTAACGACAGTGAGCTTGCAACGTTGCGGAATAGATTTAAGAGAGATGCGGAGTTTCTTATGCAAACAACGACATCGGGTGACGAAGATGAAAAGAGTAAGCTTCAGAATCATTATGTTGGCTAACGTTATTAGCCCAACTTTATCTAGTTTTCTGACAGAGCTAACCGTTTACACTTGAAGGTAACGTTAACGTTATAAACACAGTCGTATATAATATAACGTTAGTTCTGGTTTAGTCACTGACATCCTTACTGTAAGTGCTAGTGACATAGTGTCAAATAAGCACAGCTTGCTGGTTAAATGAGCAAACATTCCTGTTAGAAAAGTAGCTAACTTTTATGGTTACATCTGTTGAATGGCCAGTTTGTAGTCCACTTGTTAGATAGTCTTTAAACAACTTTTCTTTCACCATATTTTAGCAAAAATATATATGCTATTTGTGATTGCAACATTTTCAGTCTAGGGAGGGAGGGTTAGGGTTACTGTACAGTTTGTACAGTGGACAATTGTCCAGCTTTAAGGCCCTCACTGGCAGAAATCCAGCAATTCTTGATTGTTTTGACTGTGAGCAAACGCTGTGTCAGCTCAGCAACATAATACAGGGAAACTCTACTCCTACACAGTCCCCAATCCAAGGGTCATCTCTTTGCCAGTGTAAACTGAGAACTGTAATATAAGCAACAGACAAAACATTTGTCAAGTAGTCATCCCTTTTTTTTTATTAATGGCTGCATATATTCCAGTTTACATACCACCACTGGTCCTTCTGGCACAACGACTTGGTATACTATATCTTGTGTCCAAGATGGACCACTAGGCATAACTTTGATTAAAGATGTAGGCCAACTACTTGTTTAGGGCATGGAGTTCATTGTGAACTCTGCACAGAGTAGACCAGCATGCTGGAGCACTTCAGCAGCCAACAACAGGCTCTGATACGTTTAATCAGCCAGTAAATTATAGAGATTAATAGCTCTCTGAGAAGTAAGATTATCTCGAAGAAAGCTATCGGTTTCACCTCAAAAGCTCCTTAAACCTGAAAGGTGGGGATTTAGCACATTCTGTTAAGGCAAGACAAATCTCATATTTGGTAGTAAATTCTATACCATACTGTAACCCTTTCAGTGCCTCTTTGTATTTAACTTTATTGAGTCATGCAGTGTGTTAGCATTACCAATGGTACCACTATTTTGCTAGATGTCTAAATATCTAATTAATGGTAAAACACTTTAGGACTCTATAGTTAAACTGTTGTGGGCATGTGAATTGTTGATCAATAATAAAGTGTGTCTTGTGTAACCAGGGTCTATCTACTCTTGATTACAAGATAAAACAACAAATACATTTCTTATATCGCTGATAGTGGTAACAGCCAATAGTCTCTGCGTGGTGTTTTGTGATGTTGGTGGACTAACGGCTGACAGCTACAGTAGTTAACTCCAACGCTGAGACACAAACAGCGCCGATGTCGATTCAGAGATGATTTATTGCTTACAAGCACTTCGGGATCTGGGGGATACAAGCCCGGTCTCAGTAAAACTATTCAGTATAAAAGAAAATCATAAACAAAGGAAACGTACAATACTAATGAATGATTTCTGTAGACAATATAAATAAACATTAACTAACAAATTATAGGGCCAACGGTCCAAGACTTCTTAAAAATTACACATTACACAAAGACACTACCGATACAGATAAATTAGTACACATAGATAATTACTCTGGATGTCACTTCAGTTACCGCCTCTCTCTGATAGGCTATACATTAATATTTACAGGTTTTCATTTAACAGTCAACCACTGTGGATACTGTGTAGCGTGGTAATAAATATGAAATATAAAATAATCATAATAAAAATACGAAAATAACACAAATATGTACAACTTATAACTGTCAAATAAAGGTAAAATTACTGACAAAATTAAATTCTATATTACAAGATTTTGCTATTAGACAATAACAATTTAAAGGTCAAATTGTGTATTTAATGTAACATGCAAGAAGCATATGTTACATGTTGCTATGAATCTATTTGTTATAATGTGTAGATCTCTAAGTCCTCATGGAAAGAAGCATGCTCTTGAAGTAGAAAAGCTGACACATTTTTTGAAACTCTCCTTTTCTTTTCTAATACCTTTCAGGTCAGGAGGAAAAAGATGCTAAACCTCTCCCTCGCTTTAACAGACACTCCATTTTCTGGATCGTGGCATCTGTAGGTGTGACCTACTACGTGGATTTCCTCCGCAACATCATGGAGAATGATGATATCAAAAGGTGATTTGAGTTATGAGGAAGACACAATGATTTCCTTGAAGATCCTGTTCACTCATTCTCACTGTGACTTTTTTTTTATTATCCAGTAATGGGACACCTGCTATTTATAGATTTCCTATGAATGACCTTTACAGACACTGAGCCTTGTTCTGGGACGGCCTTTGTTTTCATGAAAGGTGTTTGCTTACAGAAAACATCAAAATTCCCACTTGTATGTGATACCAATGAAACCACTGGTATCTGATACCACTGGGAAGCTGTTTGTGTTATTGTTAGCCATACCATCATTTGCATTTGAGTCTTAATAGGTTGCCTTCACGTCTTTTAACCCTTATTTTAACAGTTGGTGGTTCAATGTGGGTCTGATACTCCTTGGGATCTGCCTGTCTCTGGCCATGTTTTGCATTGTGTACCTGGAGTGGTTCAAAGGCATCCAGCACTACGACCAAGAGTACCCTGCCATTCCTCCCATCACCACTGCAGCTTTTATTGCTGCATCTTGCAGGTAAAAATAGATGACCTGCGAACCTACTAATGTTCTGTAATCCTTCCAATTTCATAAAAGCAGATGAACTGTAGGACATTGTTTTAGACGCCAAAGAAAGTAGAACAGCATTGGATTTATTTAGAAAAAACTTGGTGAGTTTATAAGAACACCTGACATACTGTACTTTTCATATTTAAATGTGCTTAGGTTTTTTTTCTCTTCACCTTTATGTATTCAGGGGGGACGCCCTGATCATATTCACACAGTTACACAGTTAGCCCATTGAAATGAACAATTTCACATTTTTTGGGCACGTGATGAGAGGTGAGACGATATTATCTCATTGAACATATGTTGTCCAATTATTAACAAAAGATTGCAGTACAGAAATTACAAACTGAACTATGTTTGAGGTAGTTTAGTTTAGTGATGCCAATTCATAGTTTTTCCCACCAGAGAGCACTGACAAGTTCATTTCTTTTTATTAATTAAAAAATTTTTTTATTAATTTATTATTTAAAAACTGTAAAATGGCCCACTCTGTACATATCTTGGTCACAATTCTTTAAAAAAAAAGTTTAGTTTACGTATTTGTTAAAAAAACAACTAATTTTGGCTTTTTTAAACTCAAATATTGATGTTCATCGGCCACAAAAATCCATTATTGGTCAGGCTTTTAATTGTCATGTTGAAACACAAAAGGGCCTTCCCAAATCTGTTATTACATTAAGATTTCCCTTAAACCCTGAAAAACAGGCACATACAAAAGTACGTGGGCAGGGGTGTACAGTATTACACTCTTCGCTGGCCTTCTCGACAGGTTTTGGTTGGCCTTTTAGCCTCTGGCCTTTAGCTTTCTACTCGACTTTTTCAGCCACTTTGGCTCTCTGCTGTTTCGTGCTGGACAGGTAGCTCTTTGCTGGAATTTGCTGGTGTTGATTCTCAGTTGGTTGCGACAGTACTAGCAACCCGTTAGGGGGTCATTCCATTAAGTGTTGATATCATAATTATTTCTTAATGGGGCTTTATAGTCCCTATATACCCATTGTACACTCACACAGGGGTTTTCACTTAGTTCACCTGATTAGACCCCTTCTTAGCACTGTGTGGAGACTGTGCTTGATTGACATCTGTCTCACTTTGCTGTCTAATTAGTCAGAGTATTGAACACACCTGTGTGGGTGTGCAGGGCCTGTAATATTTTAAACCCACTTAAGAAATACTCAATAACCTCTACTTGTGTTCTTGGAATGGTGGGATGGGATTGTCTGTGGTTGATGACGGGGTAAGTAGGGCAATACTCATGACCATCAATGGCTTAAGTCACAGGTTTCCAAAGTGGCCGACGGGCCTCCCCAGGGGAGCTCCAAACAGTTTCAGGGGAGGCTCAGTGAATGGAAGTGAAAATTTACATTACATCGTTATCAAAAGGAGATCACATAGAATAACCTAAATGTGTGTGTTAGTTCAGAGATACAGTAATTTTGAGGAACGGTACTGTTTTTCCCACTTTTCCAGAGTCAGAAACTAATAAAAGCCTCAAGACAGACCTTTTGTATGTATTTTGGTGTCAAACAGCAACATTAGGCTATCTTGGCTCAGTTGTTGAGTGTCTATGGTAGTGGTCCTCAACGGACCGCTCAACAAAATTTTCGAAAGGGGGGCGGTGAGGTGTTCTTGGGGGGCGTTTGAGTTTACACCAAAGATTCATGGTGAAAGAGGTTGAAACTTTCAAATAAATACGGCCTGCAACATTCTAAAATCTGCCAGTTTACACCAATGCGAATAGACGAGACGGTGTATAATTTCCATACCACGACTCTTTACTTCAGTGTTTCTGTCAGCTTTCTGTTGCACAGCTCCATGCTGCCTTCACGGAACGGGACGTCACAGAATCATCTATAAAATTTCACCAACATGCCGTTTATTGTGTCAACTCCAGGTCACCTCAGGAAAATGGACGCTCTCTTCCTTGGTATTCCCCGTGAAGGAAATGAAGAGTTTCTTCCTCTTGAAAGAATTCATTTCTACACCGTGAACGCTGTGGCATCGCCATGGTTACAAATTTACAAGGGGGATCTTCCGCTGTCGGACTTCCCGTGAAAGCAACTTAGCGTCTAGCATCCAGACACAAGCTATAACACTATTCAATTCACGTGACTTGGCATGGCTGCATACAAGACAATGTTGCCAAAGCATATTAACACAAACTATACAATCATAAACATAAACATTTTTTTAAACCTTATTAAAACCAGACAGCTGCCACCTGACAAGCTGAGTCGCAGCAATGCCATCAGCCGGCTTGATTCTAGCTGAGACGGTGGAGTTTACCGCTGCAACGTTTCTCTGCAGCTTTCTAAAACAGTTTCATCTAGCCGTGAACTTTAAGTCTTCATTAAACATCTTTAACAAGTCTGTGAATAAAAGGAAATCTGAAATCCCAAAACATGGGACATTTACCAGGTTTAACTTGCCTGGAATAGCACAAAATAATGTCAGACCAAACTCCATTCAAAAATCTGGTAAATTAATTCTGCCCTATTTAATGTCAAAAAGTCACATGTTGGATAATAATTGACATATGTGCACTATAGATATAAAGACACATTTATTAGTAGACTAATTAGCAATAAAATAACCAGTTAAAAATCAAATAGTCAAAAAATCTGCACCGAGAACAATTTGGTGGTTACACTCATTGCAGGTGTCTGCCTCCTCATGTACACCGACCACCTGAGGATGGGTGGTGCAGCCCTTTTAGGTGGATCTGACCAAATGCAAGCCCGCTATCCAGGTGCATCTTGTCGACATCCAGTGTGACAACGAGGCCTAGGCTACTTTCCGCACCTCTGGCTGGGGCAGCATGTGGGTCAAATATGCCCAGCGTTACCTGGCTCTCTGGGAGAAGACTAGGCTGCTGCTTCTTGCTTTCCCGACAACATATAGTTGAGCAGGGATTCAGCCAGGTCCTCCACATGCAGTCCAAATACCGCAATCGCTTCTCCGCAACCTGCAGTGCTGATTTCCTTTGAAAGGAGAAATCCTTGTGTTTTTTTTCCAGTAGCCTCAGACTTTTTCCTCGGTAGGCTGCTCTTGTTTTCCATTGGAGCAATTAATAAGAATGCTCCTGTTTGGCATTTCTGATTGGCTGTTATCTAACCTAATTAAAGATTAAATGTCACATTTCTAACCATTGCATTTGTTTAACAATTTAATTTCTATTCATATGGCTTTTTTGCTCCCTGGGAAACTAATGAAGATGATATTCTAACTGTCCAGTTAAAATCAAATCTGTTATTTGGCATTCAGTGACATGCTTTTATAAAGATATAACACATATTAATAATAATAATAATAATAATAATAATAATAATAATAATAATAAAGAACTAAATATAGCATAAATATAATAAATAATATAAATAATAATCATAATACTTATCATTATTATTTGGCATTCATTGACATGTTTTTTTAATGATATAACACAGAAAAATAATCAACATTAATATTCAGGGAAGACAATTTGCCTACATTTTATTTGATGGGGAGCGGTAAGGGACCTGGATAATGGATAAGGTGCCACTGGCCCAAAAAAGGTTGAGAACCACTGGTCTATGGGATCAAATAACATAATCATGATCCCATAATTGAGCGAAACTAAGCAAGTAAACTAAGAGGGGGTGAGGGTGCGCCTTTTCCGAAGCTTTGTCTGACGCAGTCTCTGACTCAGACTCTGAAAACTCCTGGCTTAGGTGATCAAATGTGAATTGAAACGGTTAATTTCGGCATTAACGTGTTACGCCAGGTTAATGCTGTTTATTGGATCGGTGACCTCTCAAGTCGGCTACATTCATCGATGGGCCACTTAGCTTTCTTTGTCCTGTGTTTACCTAATCCACCTTGTTTACATCATGAATCAATTTTCATATGAATCAGCGTCACTTATATGGTTCATTGGAGTCACGGATTAGGACGACATGGGAAGATGTCAAATGCAAAGCTAGTTCAATAGGATGCTGCTTTGGGAGGAGTGGCAAGCTTGAATTGTTTGTTAGCTTGTTTTGTATGTTCTCACTGCTTCTGAGTGTTTGTTCTGTTAGCAGTACTAGAATAAATAAATTCACTATTAAAACATTTACAAGCCTCCCGCTTTCTACCTCTGCAGCGGCTGTGACAACATGACAGTGTAGGAGGCACCTGTACACAATTTGTATTTTATGATTGATCAATACTGATCTACTAATAAAAACTGTGCATATTTTTAAATGTTATTGTACTTCCCTTGCAGCTTTAACATGGCACTGTGGCCAGTGTGGTCCTTCTTCACTCCACTCATCCTCTTCACGCAGTTCATGGGTGTGGTCATGTTCATCTCTTTACTTGGATGAATGACAGGTGAGGATGATACTTTTCTTTAAAAGAACTCTGTAATTTTTTCATTTTCACAAAATGTCTTATTATTGAATGAATAACACTGTACTCTGCCTTACATTGTGAACATTTCTGTGGAGTGAAATCTTATGTCATTAAACATTATATATTTAATGCCAATGCTTCATACTTGAAGAATTTGAACTTTACATCATCTTGTTAACGACAATGTTGCGTTCAGTTTTTAACGTTTTCCTCCATTGCTTACACATATTTCTTAAACCAACGCTCAAGTTGACGACTGCATTATCCTTAGTCCATAGTTAACCACATTTGTCTTTTGAAACTTAAGACTTATTTGTGGCATACTCTATGCTTATATATCTTACTGTCCAGTCATGTTCTAGCTATACAAGATCTAGATAGAAAATGCTCTAAATGTAGAAAACACTGTAAAAATAAAATAAATTTAAACATGTACAGCAGAAATTACTTTCCCTTCACCTGTGTTTAGGCATCCACATAGATGATCTCATGCTGTTTCATCTGTCTCAAGTTCAAGTATTCTCTGCATATAATAAAAGGTCAAAAGGAAAATATTACAATACATAAAATATAGTATATCGATGTCACTGATGCAGTAAAATACATGAAAATGACCCGTGACGCAAGATGACTATTTATACTTACTTGGAAATTATCGTTGTCCCAGTTCTTTGATTCAGACTTTGAAAGGGAATTTGTGTATGGCTTTTGTGCTTACTCTGTGTATATTTGAAGACATTTCATTGTCTGCAATAGTTCTGATAATGGCACCCCATCAAAAAGGCGGCCTCTCCCACCTCAAGCTGGTCTTCTCGCCACTTTGTAGGCAGGCAACGGAAAACAATTACACAATTTTTGTAGACTGTGACAGGACCTGCCTGTTTCACTGTATTCTACGTGGCATTACACACTTTTATGTCATTATGGTGAAAGTGTGCTCGCTTTTGTAAAGTTTGAATTACGAAAGCCGCTATATATCTGCTGAGATTTGTCTGGACACGCTGACCAGCTTCCCTTAAGCTGAGACCACAGTGGCTCGAATTTCTTTTGAAACTATGTGCCTCGTTGCTTGTGCTCCTCTGCCCCTGCCATTCTCTCCCCACGCTGTCTCTCGCACCTTCCAGAGATTGCCTGTTGTAGACCTACACCTGTAGCCAATTGATCTAGACCCTTCTACTGAAACAACACAGCTGTTGTCAATCGGTATTGATGATTTTGGCTGGGGCAGGTCAGCACTGTAGCATCACTGTGGCGTTCGCGTGCTGAGAAATTGAACCACCTCACTTTATGATTTGTCATTGTTGTGTTCTCCTAAAGGAACAATGACAACTGTGTTAAGAAAGGTGACGCATTGTGTTGAGTGTAACATTAATGATGGCTCTGTTCTATTTAAATGTTTCAGTGTGACAGCGAGCCAGCATGCACAACACCAGGACCCTGAAACTGAAGCAGCTGAATGGAATTCAGCCGTCTTTCTTTTTTTTTCTTTTTTTAACTTTACACCTGTGCTTTTCCTACTGTGACAAGTCATCTGTGTAAAAAGGCCCATTGTGCTTATATGTAGAAAAAAATGTGTGTAAGCAAACTGTAAGAAAACATGTTCCACCATTTATAACTGTGTTGATGAAACCAACAAAGTTTTTAAATTATTTTTATTTTTCTTAAGCAGTTTGTGGTGAAAAATGTAAAGACGTCTGCTCATATTCTGTAAAATGTTTTTCTTCAATAAACTTTTATAACTGATTTTAATACTTACTAAAAGTGTCATCATTATAATATATAAGGAACAACTGCAACAGTACAAGATACAAAGTTGGACCTGAGACGGCAACTAAAACATCTCCTAAATCCGGAATCTTGGAAAAACTTGATTAAAAGCTTATCTGTGACCAAACTGACACTTCGAAATCGATTTTTTTTTGCACTTTCTGACCTATTAACACTGCATTTAACCTAAGTATAATTACCAGTTTATACACCTGTCAAATCTAACGCAATCCAATGCAGATGTTATCTTGTGAATGTTATAATGCTCAGATTTATGACACTGTTGATGAAGAGAGATGTTGATGCAGGTGTATGTTCATTTTTGAAGCTGTTGTTATTGGTGGTACTGACTAAACTCTGTGTTTGTGTTGTGTTTCAAATTTTTTTGTTCCTCAGTGCACACATGGCACCTCTCGATATAATGTGATCCAAAACAACACTCATTACAGCTGCAGGATTACTTTACACCAAAAAAAAAAAAAAGTAAAGTTGTATTTAGAAAAGATCATTCTAATTCTTTCATCAATATGATATTATTATATAATTATTATCTGAACTTTGTGGACCCCATTTACTTGATTCTAAAGGTCTGTTAGTCACTAAGACTGATTTTTTTTTTTTTTATTTAACCCTCAGTACACATTGAAAACAGGAATATATATGTTGGACATATTCTACATTTGAGAAAGTTAAAATTCTTAAATTGTTCCTTTCAGTTTGTTTCTCCAGGCACTATATTTCTCCAGTGTATTGGTAATAGATATTCAACATATAGTATACTTAATGACTTAAGTAAAAGTAACAATACTATCATATTGTTAGTATGGACTTTCACTCCATTACAAGTGAAAGTCCATTTAAATTTTTACTTAAGTAAAAGCACAGATTTATGACAAAAATGTGCTTAAGTATCAGAAGTAATCATGCAGAATGGCTCCTTTCAAAGTGGGATATTATTATACATGTTTATTATTATAAATGATGCATCAATACACAGTTTCAATCTTGTAGCTGATTGAAGTAAAGCTAAAGTTAACCAATTTGTTTGGCTCTTTAATCTATAATATTTCATCGTATTTAAAAAGATGATTATTGGTTTTATAAAATATTCAAAGTAACTACCAACTGTCATTGTCAATTCAATGTGGTGGAGTGAAAAGAAGCAATATGATAATATATGATAATAATATGCAGTGGGGTGGAAGTATAAAGTGGCATGAATGGAAATAGCCTACTCAAGAAAAGTACAAGTACCTTAAATTGATCTATAACTTTTAAAAACATTTGCTATTAAAGATGACAATAAAGCTTTTACAGTGAATCCCACAGTTATTGATTTGTCCTCAAACTGCACTCAAACTCAGTGAGGTTGTTTTGGGGGTGTTCCTGAAGTGCAAACAATGGAGGGCTAATTTGAACACTTCCAGATTCAATCAAAAATGTCCAGACTTAATCAATCGCCCATTAAAGTTCCCTGATAATGAATCGATCTGACTCTTTATCTTTATCGCGCTGATTCTCAGTGATCAAGAAATCGAACTCGGCGGATGGTGTTGAGATGTGCTCTCTCCAATCCTCGTGATACTGTTGTGGCGTGTTCCTCGCGATAGGCTAATGGGCCTCTCATTCTGTTGAATGAGAGACATAGAGTTCCCCAGTGTTGAAAAAAAAAGGTGAAAGAAAGCTAATTTGTCCTCCTCAATTAAATGTTAACCAACTCCAAAACACATTTGACGTGGACGTCAATCAACAACACAACAGCTGCGCGCGCGCGGTCTTTGGGCTTGCAAAAGATTGGTGTTTGTTGTTTCCTCCACGTGCCATGCGCGGATCTCAGACGTGAAGGAAAATCAATAGAACTGCTGTTTGAATTATGAGCACGTGTATTTAATGACGGGGCGGAAGCTGGCCTACCACTGTGTGATAGTTGCGTGAGCCGAACAGGTTATGTTGTAAAACTGTCCTACAAAACACTGACACGCTCGCGGGCGGCACATTGGTGTGCGCAATAGCGCGCTGTTTCCTCGCGCACGGAGCTCATCGAGTCTTGTGTGTTTAGGCCTAAACTGTAGACTGCATGCAACATGGTTATCTTCTCTAAACCTTCTCAGGAGTTGTTAAGGCGGGGTAAGACAGATTATTTCAGTGTTGCATCATTGTTGCATAACTTGATCTCATAGACATGTTGTTAAGTTTGTGAAATTGACATGAATGGATACTAATATGAGTACAAATCTACATTAATAAATCAGGGCTGCTGTTGTTCACATTAAGAGTTAAACGATTTTTTTGTACTAATTAACCACGAAATATCCATGTGACTATAACCCTCACCCTAGTTCAACCACCCATCGACCACTTGCCCCAATGGCTTGTTTAGTTTTTAGAAATGTGTTTTTTGAGTCCAAGTGGCTAGGCTGACTCAGGAGTCCTCCAGTCTATGTGAGCAGTCCTTCTATTGTTATGCTGATTGCGCGCATCCGCCCATGCCATTTATATTGAGTCAGAGGTTACGCGGCCATATCCATAATAAGCATCTCAGTGCTGATGGTCTCAGTATTCTCCTTCCCGACATCCACTCACAAAAAGCCATTGTGAATTTGACCACTGAAATCTGATTCTTCTTCCTTTTTTTCACATTAAAAGCAAAGTTTTTAACCACCACATCTCAGCCACAAATGGACATAAGGATCTGAGGAGGTGCCACTTGGATTTGAAGCGCTGTCAGGACAGGTCACTTGCCTCCAACCTGTAAAAATCGCAGGTTGGTGAAATGTCATCTTCCGTTTCATCTCATTCAGGCCTGCATGCTTAACACCCGATAGCCACCCTGAGAGGATTTCAGCAGACTTGGAAAGACTGCCTGGCAGCTGCTCTGAAGAGGTGGATTTGGACGAAGCTCGTTTTTTTTCTGTTATTGTGGATAATTCCGTGCTTAGTGTTTTTGCTTCTTTAGGCGGTGAATGGTTGGCACAGCAAGCCCAGTGATTTCTCTGAAACATATGGGAGTTTCAAGAGGACGGGGGTCTGGGATCACCAAAGACTGAAACGCAATCTCCCATTTTCAGTGACTCAGCGAGCCTGTTACACGACCAGATATTTCAGCTTCAGGGTTACAAGATGACAATGGCATCTATCAAGTCCATCCTCAGTGAGGCTGGACATTGAAACTATGCGTGACCACTGAGCCGGACCTTGAAGATTGAATGAGCATGTTTGGCACGGTACCTCTACGTCTGAATCCCCACCTTGTAGCAACAGGTTACGCACCTGGCCTCCCTCAAATACACTTATAGCGCACGGTTTTGACTTTACTCTTCTCTCGGCGCTGCGATTTTTCTCCACCATGGTGGAACACAGCGGCCTGGATATTATGTGTCTGAACAAGTACTGTCACAGTTCCTCCTCGTCGTCCAGCTCCGAGCAGGACAAGAAGATGTTCTCCAAAGTTAAACTCAGTTTGTCAGGGGACTATCCGAGGAAGAACGCAGAGATCCTCAGCGGCCAGTACGGCACCAACGTGCTGCTGATCGGGATGGCGTTGATGCTGGCTATTGCAAACCCTGGCCCCGCTGTCAAGGAAGAGCACCTGCTGTCCTTTGTCACCTGCCTCATGATCCTCCAGCTGATCTGGATGATGTGGTACATCCTGGTGCGGGGCAGACATAAGAATGCGCGGACCGAGAAAGATGTCCACGCCACCACAAGCTGGATAAAAGGTGAAGTTTGTAAGATTACGCGCAAGATCACAGCAGTAAATGCGTAAAGTAGCAAACCGATGTTGTTCTTTTCCATGTGTTTGGAGATTACAGAGGTGTAGGCTATTTCTTCAGTGTAATCATTCAAAACCACAATCTTTACTAGAACTAACATTCTGTGACAAATTAAAGAAAACCTGAAAAATTATGTGTTTTGCCATATAGCCAAATCAAACGTTTTCTTTCATCAGTGGCAATAATAATAATATAAAAAATAGAAAAATAATTATAAATAATAACTTTATTTCTTTTTTCTTGGTAGGTGGTTTGACTCTCCTCGCACTCCTTTCACTGATTATGGACGCTTTCCGAATCGGGTATTATGTTGGCTTTCGGTCTTGTGTGTCGGCTGTTCTTGGGGTATATCCTGTCATCCATGCAACTCACACCATAGCACAGGTAAGTTTACCCCACTTTAATTTCAATAAAGCAGTGTTAGACACTGTGCCTTTTTTCTGTGCACTTAACCAGGTAGGTCTTTGAATAATGTGCTCTTTGTTGTTGAGTTGCTGCAACAATATAATCCTATCATTGTCCATGTTATTTGAGTGTAATATGACAAGGGACATCCTTCTGGTAAAGGGACTTAAATAATAAGATTTTGCTGTTTATAAAATATGTTTTAATAACTTTTGGATAATGTTTTGTCTAGCTTTTTATATTAAGATTTTGTGTCTTGTATTTTGTTTAGGTGCATTTTCTCTGGTTTCACATCAAGGATGTCATCAAGAGCTTTGAAATATTTGAGAGGTATGTGAAATATGTGATATTATAATTTAACAAGACTTAAGTTGTTGTCATATCAATTCTTTTAACACCCATAAATCATAAACAAAAAACATTTTTGATATCACAGTCATGAAAAATCTCACCAGTCACTAAAGAATGTGCAAAATATGAAATCAACATGCACACACATCAAGATAAACTGTACAAAACACTGCCATGTGCTATTAGATGACTGGTCATCAACCTTATTTTCAACTGTCTGTCTCTTTAGATTTGGTGTAATCCATGCAGTCTTTACCAACCTCCTCCTGTGGTGCAACGGTGTTATGTCAGAGGCCGAGCACTTCTTGAGCAACCATATGAGAAGACTCTCTGTCCTGAGCAACGAAAACCTCACTAGAGGTAAGGGCCAAGGGGTCGATTGCTGGCTTGTACCTAGAAGAAAAGTACAATAGTCCACTTGAGAGCTCACTTCAATGGATGAAAGAAAAAGGAAGGGAGGTTAGCTCAGCAGCCCAGTGGGTCTTGTTTGTGTCGAACGTCTCTCTATTAAGTTTCAGGAGACACAGTGTTGCTAGTGCTGAGGCCCCCTCCTCAGCCCTTTCCCCACACTTCAGCCACCACCACCCTCGTTGGCAACCCCCCGCTTGACCTCAGACAGCTTTGTCCCCAGGCCGCTTACTCCCAAGGGTACTGCAATTACAGTAACTGATACATCTAAGCCTAGGGTTGGGGGGTTCGGCTGCTCCTCCTCATATCCGGCTGACTGTGAGGCTGGCTGCACCCTGACTGTTGTTCCCTTTTTAATTAAAGGGTGCAGTACCATAGTGCTGGCCTTTGGGGGGTGAGGACCGGGGGGGGGGGGCGCACGGCAGGGTTTTGTTGAGGTGATCTCTAGAGGGCAACAGCATTACCATAGCGTGCTGTGGTGGGCTTTACAAGGAGTGAGTAAGAATAAAAAGTGCATTGTCATCAACATCCAACATTCTCAGGCGTTCAGCTAATGACTAAAATTTCAAATTAAAATCGGTAGAATATGGCTGATGAATATTGATCATCAAGAAGTAAGATAGAAAGTTATAATGGAGTTTTGTGCTGTGAAAGATAGCTCACACATTTATTTAAAAAAAACAAAACATGATTGAAACTTTGATTTTACAGACCACTGCCATCAAAATAATTTAAAGCCGCACTACAGTAAAAGAAAATACTGGCAACTTCACAGTTGCTTCAAAGTTTCATCACAAATCTAAAAGCATTAAAAACAAATTCACTCAAGAGGTGGCTAAAACTGGCCATCCTGGTTGCATTGTAGTTGAGAGGCAAACCATAAATTTTCCTACTGCTGTACCAAAGTATTGTTCAACCCATCCTGCTCCACTGCTCCATCTGTTTCTTCAATACACTCTCTGTCACAAACTGGGTCAGACTCATACACATAACCAACGCGTCTGTCATGGTAATAGATCTCCCTACACCCAACCTCTCAGAGCTCAATTGTACGGCCATCACACACATCGCAAATACAATAACGCAGGACATCACACACCCACTCAATCGCCACTTAATCGCACTGCCCTCTGTGCGTAGGTACAGGTCCCTGAGGTGCAGAAGGGGTCCATGAGGTGTGGAAGGGCGTGTGTGTAAAGTATAATGTTAAACTAACTAACTAAATACCATTAATAATCTTAAAAAGTGGTTTAAAGGGCCTTCTTTAAGCCACTTAGCCTTCTTTCATTTGCTTTCAATTTAGTGTAAGCTTACAAATGTAGTGCTTTCTGTCTTCATTGTTGAGGTGATTTAAATTTTGGGAGGGGGGGCATTAGTGTAGAGCAGTGATACGATATTTGTGCTACACAAGATTATGTTTATTTTTTCATACCATCATCTAATCTTTGCTCTTGTTCCTTGTGAATTACTGGATAATTTGACCTCTTCAGAGCCTCAAAAACCTATTCAAATAAAACAAGGGGGAAAAAATCCCTTTTTGGTTGAACTGGTCACAACTAGTAGATATACAGAAGGCATTTCCAAGTAGACACAGAAATGTTGGGAAACACTGCTCTAGTGACTAGATGTGTGGGCTCTCTCTAATGCTCATTGTACAGTTCTCAGAAGAGGTTGTGTATAACTGTGTAAATAAGAATACACTGACGCAAAGGGGTGTCACACCTAATAAACCTAATCTGCATTTAAAAATGGTTCTCTTGAAACATTTAAGATGAAACTGGATTGGATTAGAAGGTTCTGTAGTTATAATTTTGCCTCAAGGTTTTCAAAGCATTTTACACAGTCTAAAATCTGTTTAGATGAAAGAGGCCCAGACAGTATATTACTCTTTGACCTGTACACAACGACGCATTGACATGTTCTATGTTGAGTCTATTTTCATTTAGATAAACTTGAGATCCTATGCATCATTGTATATGAAATATTTATTATTTATTTATTCATTCTATTTTATACTTAAGTTTATTCTAATATTTATGTTTTTGGTTTCTTGCTCTTCCTGTCTGTATTGTTATTGTTAATGTAAAGATAGACAAACAGTGTTAACGTAAGGTAGCACACAAATGGATATACATCTCATGAATTTGCATCTGTTTTTATTTGTTTTGCAGACCACACAGAGCCTGAGTGTAACTGCACCACCACCACTTGCTCCATGTTCTCCACCAGCCTCTCCTATCTCTATCCCTTCAACATCGAGTACCACATCTTTGTCTCCGCCATGCTCTTCGTCATGTGGAAGAACATCGGACGGACCATCGACCTTTCTGCAAACCGGAAAAAAGTGGCTTCCAAAACCCGGGGCCTGACCTTAGGCCCCATTCTGGGTCTACTTGCACTTGCCAGCACTATCGGGATCCTGGTGGTCTACATCACCCCTGTAGAGGAATCCCTCCAAACGCATCAGTCAGCCATTTCCATGTTCTACATTTACGGCATCGTCATGCTGGTGTTCATGTGCACTGCAGGTGCATCAGGTCTTCTCATATACCGAGCGAATCACATGCCGCTAGACACCTCCAAGAACCCGGCCAGACAGCTGGACACAGAGCTGCTGTTTGGGTCCTCTATTGGCTCCTGGCTCATGTCCTGGTGCAGCATAGTGGCTGTGATAAGCACCAGCAGCAGTCCCCCTTACCGCTGGACCAACCTCATCTACTCTCTGCTTACTGTGCTGGAGAAGTACATCCAGAACCTCTTCATCATAGAGTCCCTATATCGCCAGCAAGAGGATGAAGAGAGGGAGGACCCTGAGTTACCACCTGCTCCAGAAATCTTCTCGGTGACATCCTCTTTGGCCCCGCCGTACGACGGCATCATCAACCGAGGCTATGAGACTCCAGACAGGTCCTGTGTCACCATGGAGAATGAGCAGGAGGAGAGCAGACAGGTGTACAGCTCTCCGAGGAAACCTTCTGAGGTGCCGCTGCCTGTGGGAAACAAAGTAGTGGAGCCCCCAAATATACAGAGGCAAATCCTCAAGAACATTGCTGTCTTCCTGCTAATGTGCAACGTTGCGGTAAGCATTTGTACTGATTAATGAATGTAGATGAGATTAAATTAGGTTGAAGTAAGTTTTGTCGTGTAAAAAGTCTAAATAACGGCAACCAACTATCTGAAACTTTTTTTATTAACTGAATGCTTACTTAAAGTTAGAACCTATATCAGATTTACTCATCCAAATTTCCAATTAATGTTCCTGTAAGTTTTTTTTCATTCAGACTGTCCTTTCATTAGAACCAGAAATTACAGATTGTTGTTTTAAAGCTGCTCTAATCAATACTTTTATATTAACAATGGATCAAATGACAATATGTAATGTGACAGGTGTCGCTCGTTTGGTGTGACGAACCTACAGAGGATTATTACCCAACTCTGCAGTTCCCCTCAGCTCTGCGGAGCTTTTTAGCGCCTTTCAGCTCATTGTTTTGGTTTTACGGCCAGCAACTTTACTGTTTTGGTTCACTCTCACTGCTCTCGTCAACCTTGTTTCCAGACATGGCAGGCAGCTGTTTTCAGCAAAAAGCCCTAAAAAACCATTGTATGCCACCTGCCCAGCACCAGACAGCAGATGAACAAAATTAGCGACTAGCTGGTGAACATGGTGGAGCATTTAGCAGCTAAAGAGCCACATATTTCCCTCAAGAGTTGGTGGAGACCAAAGCGGTGCTAACGGAGGCTAAATATTAGACTTCCATTCGTGAAGTTTGCCGAAACACAACTTTAAATTAATGCTAATGTTGCTCCATGTCTGCTAGATGTGTAAATAAGCAACTGTTTGCCAATACATTACCCACAACAACTTCAGAACTGATAATATGTCAATGTTGCGTGTACAGCTTCTTGCGCTGCCCCCAAGTGGCCAAAAAATCAATCAACGCAGGTTTAACTAATTTAATTTCTCTTTTTCTTTCAGCTGTGGATCCTTCCTGCCTTTGGCTGCCGGCCACAGTACGACAATGGGTTGGAAGAGGAGACGTTTGGCTTCAGCATATGGCTTACAGTTCTCAATTTCGCCATTCCTTTGAGCCTTTTCTACCGCATGCACTCAGTTGCCTCTCTCTTCGAGGTGTTCCGCCGGGTCTGACAGAATAGCAGATGACTGACTATGCCAGATAACATGTACAAGAACACTTGTCACCACCGGCTCCCGAGAGTGTCTCACAGCGCAGGTCAACCGTTCAGGTGGCAGTCTGGGTCACACTCCGACAGACTTGAAAGCAAGCTGTGGAGACAAACCAAACGTAGATCCCTCAGTGTGGGGATTACAGAGGAAGACGAACCTATTAGCCTACGTTCCTTGAAGAATTACCTTGTATAATGCGAGGCTTATTAAAGGTGGTGGTGAAAAGAACCTTTGGTTAAGAATTTCAAAAGGGACCTTTGTAGTATTTGTCCTATAGTCACATTTCAGTAGGTTTTCCTATATGCTGTATCTGACACGCACATTTTGTACTGTTTAATATTAGTAACTTAAAGTATATAATAGACTTCTCACAAATTACTACAGCTAAGCCACTGAAACACCTGTTAGTCTCAAATATCTAATAAGGTAATAGTACTGTATTTAACAGAGCCACAATTGCATTGGTGTACCACTTGACCCATATATATATATACATATATATATATATGTTTCTCATTTAGCTCTCTTAGTAGTTCAAGGAGTTAAACTACAGTATGCAACACTTGAGCTACAAAGATAGTGACAATCTTAGCACTATATTTTGAATAATTTCTATGAGTTGGTGAGTTGGACTATAGTTCTCAGAAGTAGCACCTGCCTCTCTCAGTTTAAGGTTCATCAGTGTCCTTTTGTATGCTGATTCTCTGTTTATTTTACTGGAGTCCTGTGATCTATAGCCACATTATATTGAGAAGTGCAAGGTGGGATAACACATTTCCTGTCAGAAAACGTTTCCCTTCCATAATAACACTGAATTCATGTTTGTTAACATGAAAAGGCACTGGTTTAATGTTGTTCAAATCAGGTTCATATTGTTAAAAGTGGGAATCTTGTATCAGAATAGTTCCAGGATTATTACACCAATATAAAATATGCTGGTTAAAAAAACATGTTGCTGTGATGACAACTACTACACCAGACCAGAGGTCGTATGTGTTAATGATCAGCAACAAAATCCATCCCAGTCTGTGACATTGGTTGTTTGTTTTTGATATAAACACTGATATACTGTATACTCGTACTGTAAAATCTTATATCAAATCAGCATATCATTTCAGTCAGACATCCAGCAAGTTCTCAACCTGGTGCTACCCACTGTATGTGTTCTCACTTTGTGCCAACTTGTGGTAAAATCCTTGTTTTTTAGGTGCACACTGCAATATTACATCGTCCTTATAAACAGCCTACTGTCCTGCTGATCAAAATCATCATTCAGACACTGATATGATTTTGTGAAATTCCAATGAAATGGTGCTCATATGAAATGATGTGTACAATAGGGATGAATGTATATCTTTTGCCTGTTGAAATAAAGAATAGTTTTCTTTTTTTCAAGCCTTGTCACATCTCTTATGTTATATCTTCTTATGTTATCTGCTCTTCTTAACACTGAGGATCTCTTTGCTGACTGTTCCTACATTGCCACTTAACTTCTGAATAGGCAGCAATTGTAGTAGACCTTTGCACCACAGGATGGCGCCACGTATTTATGTTTTTTAAGAGTCTGATAGGACAGTCCAAACGCTCCTATACTACTACTATAGGCAACTACAGCTTGGATTATTGCGCCATCACTTCTTCATGCTTCTTAGAAAAATCTTAATAAAACACATAAAGATGCAGTTAAATTTAGAGGAAAACAAAAGTATAATAACAATTCTCACAAAAACACAATGTTGCCTTTGGCTTGTGACTTAATATGAATTATTAATGATCTGGTAATTATCCAGAATATATAGGCTATATTGAAACATAGGCTAATAGCCTAATTTAATTCATATTATTCTTCGATTTCCTTTCTTAAATCCAACAACAATATTTTACATAAACGCATTTTAGACATTATCCTCTGTGGCCGTAGTCAGACAAACAGGTCCATTCATGTTAATTCACTGGCTGTGGTAACATCTGTATAATGACTGTAGGCCTATGTAGAGAATTAAATGTTGTGTCGGACACAGGTTGCCTCCTGACATGACATCCCGGGATTATAGGTTACTCCAGAGAATTTGGCATCGGGCGTCGGGAGATTATTTTGACGTAGTGTCAGAACGATCTGACAGGCACGCAGACACATCTAAAAATATCCGTGACGTCTCAAAGCCGGAAACGGCGCTGCTGCTGCACAGACACACGACGACGCACGGCGCGCGAGGAGCTCCTGGCTTAACATGCCCGCTGAGAGTGTGAATGTGACTCACCTGTTCAGGCAACTCTGAAAAGTGGGTGAGCCATGACCTCCAGTCGGCAGTCCTCAGAGGGCAAACAACCAACAGTACTCAGTATTCAGTGGAGATCGATTTTTCCACATTTCAAAAGACCCATTGGCTTTTTTTTCATTAAGGCGCACGCATTCAAATTAAACTGTAGCCTTTTATACCAGACTGAAACTGTGTTAAAAGGAGTTCTCGTGGTTTAACTATACACTGGAGTGCTACGGTCTTTTGTAGGGGAGTATAGCAGATTATGGTGCTGGTAAAAGTATGAATCTAATTCGGGCTCATTCGTGCTTCAAAGCAGCAAAACAATATATTGTGATTCTGTAGGACTTTTGTGAGGTAGATAGATAGATAGATAGATAGATAGATAGATAGATAGATAGATAGATAGATAGATAGATAGATAGATGGATAGCTTGTTGAAAGGACTATGAAAGCATCATGCTCCAGGCTTTTTGCTTTTTCAGCACCATGGACAGCTCTGTCAGTGCTGTAACTTTGGACTGCATGCGAGGCTCATGAAATGCAAATGCACCCAGTAGCTGTTTATTGACACACACACTTTGCTCCTGCGCAAAAACACTCTATTGTCACTCCTGTCACTGCAGTATTGTGTGATGTCAGATATAGATAGTGCGCTCTGGAGAGGATAGGGAATCCACATTTATTAGGCTTTCGACTGATTGGGAGTTTGTAATTACACACTTTGAAGTTTGCACCAACGAAAAACCCTTAAAATGTCGAGGGCTTCCTCACACCCCTTTTCTAACGCAGTGCACTGTTGTGCGTAACACCACGCACAAAGGAGGCGTGATGTTGTCTGCGCCCAGCCCTGGTTAGGTTAGTGTGTGTTAGGCTGTAGGGACTCCCTCCTCACCCACACCGCGCTCAGGATACCTTGGACTGAGAGATTCACAGAGGTAGCCAGGTCAGACGACCGGACCGGCAAGGCTGCAACATGCACTCGCCACTGCTTGCCGCGTTCCAGCCCCTCAGCGCACCTGGCACGTCGCTCGACTCAGTTTTAACGCGCTCACTTCTCTTTTTCCGTCTGTTTTGCACTCCACATCAGGCTGGTAGCCGAGCGAGTCAACGGGGACAATACGGTGAGTGGATGATAACTGCGCCCGTCCCCGCGCACGGAGCAATGGACTGCAGTTTTACTTGAAGAGGCACATGGAGAACCCAGCCAAGTATCTCTCATCGGTGCAGGGGATTGACTCTGTGCCGGCACCCCTCGGAGAGATAATGTGGAACAGCACCGAAACGGAGGCAACAAACGACGGGAGGAAGGATACGGTGGTGCGTACGGTGACGGGCTGTCTGCTGTCCCTGCTCATCCTATGGACCTTGCTAGGGAACATCATGGTTTGCTCCGCGGTGCTGCGCTTTCGGCACCTGCGGACCAAAGTCACCAACATTTTCATCGTCTCTCTGGCTCTATCGGATTTATTCGTGGCCATCCTGGTGATGCCCTGGAAAGCTGTGGCAGAGGTGGCGGGGTATTGGCCGTTTGGCACTTTCTGTAACGTCTGGGTCGCCTTTGACATTATGTGCTCCACCGCCTCCATCCTCAACCTCTGTATTATCAGCGTGGATAGATACTGGGCCATCTCGAGCCCCTTCCGCTACGAGAGGAAAATGACCCAGCGAGTTGCCTTTGTTATGATTAGCATCACTTGGACGTTGTCTGTGCTCATTTCATTCATACCGGTCCAGCTAAACTGGCACAAAGCCGGCGGTGACGACATAGCTGGGGCGCACAACTCTTCCATGAGTCGGCAGATGGAGGAAAACTGCGACTCGAGCCTGAGCAGAGAGTATGCTATATCCTCCTCTCTGGTAAGTTTCTACATTCCCGTGGCAATTATGATTGTGACTTACACCAGAATATACCGGATTGCACAAATACAAATTAGAAGAATAGCCTCCCTGGAGAGAGCGGCAGAACACGCGCAAAGTTGCAGGACCAACAGAATAGAGTGCCAACACCACAACACGTTGAAAACGTCGATTAAACGGGAAACCAAAGTATTCAAAACTCTGTCGGTAATTATGGGTGTCTTTGTGTGTTGCTGGTTACCTTTCTTCGTCCTAAACTGTATGGTCCCGTTCTGCGACAAACCGGCCACAGACCAGGACGCAGGTCTGCCGTGCGTCAGTGAGACGACTTTCGACGTCTTCGTGTGGTTCGGCTGGACCAACTCCTCCCTGAACCCCATCATTTACGCCTTCAACGCCGAGTTCAGGAAGGCCTTCGCCAGCCTCTTGGGCTGTCGCAATTTTTGCTCCAACACACCCGTGGAAACTGTTAACATCAGCAACGAGCTGGTCTCATATAACCAAGATACCCTCATCCACAAGGAAATCGCGAACGCCTATGTCAACATGATCCCCAACGTGGTTGAATGTATTGAGCATGAAGAGACTTTTGACAGGATCTCACAGTTTTCTCATAACAATGAAAACGCCACCGACTCGGTTTGTGACTTGGAGGACTGCGAGGCAGATATCAGTCTTGACAGGATGTCACCGTTCACACCCAATGGATTACACTGACTCCAACTTTGTGCCCCCCCCCGTGCGTAATTGGATGTATTGCTAATAATGTCATCGTTCATTCAGCTCCTGTGTCCCAGAAGCTCCTCCCCACAGGGAGCCCATAGGTCAGGGTCTACTGAGCTACTGAGCAGCGTCCCTTGCAGCCGGTGAGGGATCTAGTGACTTGCTCATGGACACTTCAGCAGGGCGCATATCTCTGTAGCCACCAGGCCACCCTGCCACCGCTTTGCGTCATATATGAGATGTGATGTTGTTGTCCTGTTCTGAAAAGTGATGTGTAGGTGTTTATTTACATGACACGTGAAGTCTGTGTTCATTTGTTCAAAGGTTCAGTGTAGTTGAAGCTGTTGTTTACTTGAAGGCTTTACTTGGAGCGTCCATGTCTCATGTCCATCCACTTGGAGGGGGAAAATATGTTTGTAAAGACTCACTTGAGGAATCATAATGAAAACCTTTTGCTGCTTAAAATCCTCATGTGTACCCAGTGCCCGTCTTTCCACGGAGTTTGAAAACTGAGGGCAGCCTTACAGACAGTGCAACCAAGATAATTCTACTCAAATGCAGTCATTTCAGCGCCTTATAGCTTATTCAAAGAAGAGTTTTGAGACATGAAAGGAATGTGTCGTGTGGAGTTTAAGTTACATGATGCCAAAATGCAGTATTAAAGTGTTTACCCACTGCACCCACCCCAGTGACTCCTCCAGCACACCTGCTCTGCACCACACAGACTATTATGCAGTTTGATCCAGGCTCAGATGGTCGGAGGCTTTGATGGAGCAAAACATGATGTAAAAGGCACAAAACCCAGTGCTATAAACACATAAAAGTGAGCCTGTTTACACTGGAATCACTAATCCAAATCAAAGAATTTTGACTAGAATGAGCAGAGTCATTTTAACAGTCAAAACTGATACTCTTTTCTGTGATCTTTCATTTCTCATTGAGGCCAAAACTATTGAACTGTTCTGCTTGATCAACCACAGTCAGCTCTTACTGAACCAACAAAAGAAAAGAAAGAATGAAGACTGTCCTAAATGACCAAAGACTAGAGGAATTGTTGTTATAGAAAGCCTACACACACACACACACACACACACACACACACACACGTGAGGCCACTGGGCCAACACAACTGGATGTCATACATCACCTCTCCCACACATCCCTCTATCTTTGTACTGTACAGATGACCTGATCTGAATGTATACTACTGTCCTTTAAACAGTGAAGTGTGTCATCATTTGTCTAATAAAATGCTGTCATGCTGAGAGGAACGGAGTGCTCTGGTATCTTCCTGAAGGTGACATTAGCATTTATGGGTTTCACAAAATGGACACACTTTGCAGGGTTGAAGGATTTTCACCTTTAGTTTAACTTTCATTTTACCCGTACTCAGCGGTGACTTTACTCTCAGACATGTCTTCTTTTTTAAAGATTTTTTGGCATTGTGCCTTCTTTGGATAGTTTGACAGGGGAGAGTGTCTGAAAAGGGATGACATGCAACAGAGGTCCCCAGGGGACTCAAACTGGGGACATTGTGGCTACGTGGTGTGCATCTTACAGGCTGCTGCGCCTCCAGGACATTTTCTCAGACTGACCTGTCTTCCACAGGTTCAGACAGCTGATATATTTCCTCTGGCAGAGAGGTTTGAATCTTGCTGATAAGAGCGGCTCAGTTGTGTATGTATGCAAAGTAATAAAAAGAGCAAACACAGAAGCACATCCTGAAGAAGCAGCTATGCTCTACATTGTGGCGTCTACACTTGGTCGGTACTCATACTTAATTTAATTAACTTAATTTTTTACTTTATTTTCTTTGAACCAATATCAGTACTTCATATAGAAACTCTCCCCTTATACCAGTACTTAAAGCCAGCGAGAGAACACAATACCTCAGTAACCACTCTTTGTTGAACTGCCAACAGCAATCTGTTCAGTCTTTCTGCCAGCAAACAACAAAACCCACCGTGTGCAAATCCCTTCACTCTTTCCATCTTATATAGGTCTTGGCACACATGAGTTAACAGACAACATATGCAGCTTTGTTATGTGAATAAATATGTAAATATCTAAATCAGTACATTTAAGTCAACCTATATGTTCTAATCCTACCATTTGCCTGTTATTGACTTTTATTCTGGATGCTGCCTACTTTACCCTCAGGTTCAAAGATGAGTGACAAGTATTGGGCAGACTGATGTGAGAAGAGCAGGCCTAAAAGTCCACTTCCTGTCTGAGAGCATAAAGATGCATTTTGCAGCTTTATAGAATAAAGAAAAATGAAGTCTGTGCCAATTATCTCGGGCGGCCCTGTTGTCCAAATTATGTCTGCATACCATAAGGAAGCAATTTGATGCAAAATATTCATGTACAGCATGACGAACAAGATAGTTAATCCTAAACAATATAACTCAGATTGCATTTTAAAAACTTTGTGTATTTTCTCTCAACCCAAGTTTTCGTGTTAACCCATGCATTGCGTTCACTGTCATTTACATGACATACACAGGCAGTGGTGGTAGAAGTACTGAGAGCCTTTACTTAAAGGGGAACTCCACCAAGTCTGTTTACAGACCTTGTGGCATTCTCCTGCATCTGTGAAAAAAAGTTGTATAAAGCCCTTTGTGGCTCCAAAATCTGATAAATTACCTCAAGTGGTGTCACTTGAAGACTACAAGTTTGACGTTGAAAAACATCTGTCAGTGTGGAGTCAGAAGCATCACAAGTGAGCTTACCTCTGTAGCCCGCTCATCTCTGCTTGAGGCTAGTAGCTGGAGGCTACATTAGCCACTACTTGCGTAACACGCCCGAATCTCCAACCGTAACTGTCAGCAGTCGAGTTGCAATGTGGGTAATGTAGGTGGCAGGTTTTGACAAGGAAGAAAAATGTGTGGAATAAAAGAGATGATATCCCATCAGCTTTGATTTTAATATTTAAAAAATATGTTATACAGGAGTGCAATGCTAAATTTGTGGAGTATTCTTTTGTGTAAAGGTACTAATACAACAATGTAAAAATACTCCATTACAAGTAAAAGTCCTGCATTCAAAATCATACTTAAGTAACATTATAGAAGTATTACAAGCAAAAAGTACTTAAAGTATCAAAGTAAAAGTACAGCTGACACCCACCTTACATCCTCTGCTTTTGGTTTGCACCTCCACAGCACACATGCCACACATCCATGCATTGCTGGTGTTACTAATTTCCAAAGTCCATTGTCCATTTCTGCTTACCTTAGTTCTAAGAACTTACATTTGTTTTAAGTAAATCTCGCGTGGACTGTCACATTCCTCAAGCCAGTCTGTGACAATCTGCAACAATGCATTGTAGGTTACAAGCTCAGAATATGTTTTCATCTAAAATCTTTATCTCTCAAATACATTTAGTGAAGTAAAAAGTACAATATTTGCCCCCAAAATGCAGTGGAGTGAAGTGTAAAGTAGCATAAAATGGAAATTACCTCAAAATGATATAAACATGTACTTTATATGTTTTATGTTATGGGATTATTATCCCTGAAGCATTACTGTGAGCACTATAATCTATAATACTGCATCATATTTTATAAGTTGATAAGTTTTATACGTACAATTTTCAACAGTAACTAACTATTGTTGTCCATTCAATGTGGTGGAGTACAAGATCTCCCTATGAAATGTAGTGGAGTAGAATTATAAATTGGCATGAAATGGAAATACTCAAGTAAAGTACCTCAAGAATTGTAAGCTACAGTACTCGAGTAAATGTACTTAGTTACTCTTCACACCTGAACACAGGGACAAATGGAGGTCTTTCCCAGGAAATAATGCCTCAAAATCTCCTTTATTTTTATGGTCAC
Source organism: Macquaria ambigua (assembly GCA_008360985.2). Classification (NCBI taxonomy): domain Eukaryota; kingdom Metazoa; phylum Chordata; class Actinopteri; order Centrarchiformes; family Percichthyidae; genus Macquaria; species Macquaria ambigua. The sequence goes on from VMKM01001879.1 coordinate 79,574, forward strand.
ACTTTTACTATTAAACCTTATTACATAACTGAGGCAGCAAGGGAAATGCAATCTAGACGTAGACAGGTCAGTGGGCTGTAACTCGCAATGACAACCCTGTTCTCCTGTAGTGTCCCTCTTGACGCATTTTCCAGAAATTAAGACAATCTGTTATTTTCCCCTCATCAGAGACAAAACCCACACAGCTGCCAAGGGAATTCGATTAAATGACTTTGAGACGAAAAGCCTGTTAACCGAAACCCTGAGCCAGTGCTTCAGTGTTGTTCACCTCCCACCTCCATCCTGTTGCTGATCAGTGTTCCCCCCCATGAGATGAAAAAGAGTGAGAGGACGGGGAGGATCTGCGGATCAGGTTGTGCCTGTCAGACCTGACACGTGGGCCATATCTCAACGACAACTCATCAAACTGTGATTAAACTCAAGATCACTTGCGACACTGGTGCAATTTCGATCAAACTCGAAGGATTGGTGCACTTTGACGCTGCATTTTTAAAAACTTGGCCTCATGTGCAGGGAATAATTGAAGGTCATCATTTCAAATTTCCATAACTTACCATAACGTCTGCATGCAGCTGCTGCTAATCTAATTTAACTGAAACTGGAACGATGATACTTAATATTTCCAAGAATATTTTCATTTTCTACATTTAAAAAAAAAGATATTGTGCATTAGGACACTTTTTTTGAGCAATCACTGGCTAAATGAGTAAAAAATAAGCAAGCAGCAGCATTCCCAGGGGGATGAGGTGTTTACTTCTTGTTCTCTGTGTTGTGTCCTTGCATTGCGGAACAGATATGAAAGGTGGTTTGACCTCGATATTCAGCCGTGACAGGAAGGCTGGAGAGGAAGTGGAGGCAGGCTTAGGGGGGTTATACCATCCGTCAGGACACATTCATCAAAATCACTCTCCATCCTCCTGCACACACGAACATGTACACACACACACACACACACACACACATGCATGGACGCACGCACATGCAACACACACATTTAAAACTCAGATGCACTAGTGCTACAAGAGATTTGCTCTGAATCTCTCTCCACTGTCTCTTTCCTCTGTCATACACACACACACACACACACACACACACAAACGCACACAACCTTTTTTGTTTCGCTATCTCCTCTCACTCCTCAGCATGCTTCCTTCCGTCTTTGTCTTCAAATGATTTTGATCATTTGAGGAAAAGCAGAGAGGCAGTTTAGCTCCCTGTTTCCTTCGCCCCTCAGAAGAGCAGGGTGAACACTGTGAGCGACACCACCTTGAGCTTGTCGTAGCTGCATAAGCGCAGGGTAAATGAACCCCTTAATTACTGTAAATCAAGCTTGAACTGTTTTATCAGATAGTCCACGACTGACCCGGGAATAACCTCGCCATTATTAGTGTCACGCCACCTACTCCCCGTCCCCTCTTCACACACCTACACTTCCATGCTCCACTTTACACAGGGACTCTTTCAACAACGCCTAAATTTTAATGATTGCATATTTTATTCTCACGATAAAAGAACCTGTCTTACTGAGGCTCTGTCTTTGGACCTGCATCGTTAAAGGACAGACTTTGCTCAGATCACCCAGACACTCTTACCCACCCACATATCCATATGAGATGAGTTGAGCTCTAAAGATCAGACGTTTTGCTCTTTGAAACTCCTTCTTTCACCTCTTGCTGCCATCCCATCCGCTTCCTATCTCTGACGCAGTCTCTGGTTTTAAGTTACTTTCAGTGAGCTTGAATGGAGCCACCTGAAGACTGGTGTCTCTTTTCCCAAAAGGCCACTGCTCCACTCTGTATCTTCGCCCTGTGGCATGCTCAAACTCTCAAATAGGCAGAACAAAACCTCCTGCTCTGTCCTGCTGATGTAGGATGCCCAAACATGCAAAGACAATGTTTGGAGGATTTGTTGCTTCGTTATACCCCCTTACTGACATCTTCTCTGTTTGTTTTCACCACAAGCTATTCAATAATGCGGAGATGCCATAAAGGAGGAAGGCACATTGTTAGAAATGATCTTTGAAAATCAGCATTTAAACATTTTCAATATGTTTTGTACAGGGCATGGACACAGTTTTAAGGGTGAAAATGCTAGCTTGTTGCACTTTTGGCTGGAGTTAATTTGTAATCCAGTTTAAAATGTGCACATGTGAAATGTGAAGCAATATGAAACTTGTCAGCTCATATCCATATATAATTAGGGAAGCATGTTCCGTTAAACAAAGAATTTTAAAAAATCCAGAGGTTTTCTCAAATTACAATATTTTAATTATGAAATATGTAATAAAAATGCAAATTATGAGAAAAAAACATGTTAATAAAAGACACCGAAATTCATCACCATTTCACTCTTTCACTTAATTTCTCTTTATTTCTGCTTTGGTTTGAGGCAGTGGGAAATTTTGTCCTTTTGCTTCTCTGTAAGCTCAAATATCATATGCAACAATAAAGTTTGTTTAAGAATTTAATGGTCAGTAACTCAGCTAATCTGGATCATCAGGACTGTGTGTGATGTGGTTTGATCACCAGTGGTCTGGCAACATGAGCAAACAACCCGCCACTGTCATCTGATTTGGATTCAAATATTGCTAAATCCTAAAGGATGTTCAGCAGTACACAGGGCGGCATCGCTCGCAGTAAGAAGCTGATTGAAATAGGCTTTAAGTTAAAAAAGATGTCATTATTCTTATAATGTCAACATCCACGTTGTACAGGAATCTTAAATCACTTGGGATTGTTCAGGTCAAAAGTACATTCTGATCTGCGTGAAGATGCTCCTGCAGTCGTCACGAGCAGCGCTTGAACACTGAAAAGCGACAGATCCACTTCTTATAATTACAAGACAGCCTTTTTATAAATATGAGATAAAGTTGTGAGATAGTTTTCTTGTAATTATGAGATACCAAGTCATAATTATGAGACACTCAGCAGGAAATGATGTGATAACCGGTCATAATTACCAGAGATATGAAAGTCATGATCACAAGAAAACGTCTCTGAAATGTTTGTTTTTTTCTTTGATGAATGCAATGTGCTTCTTTATGACATTCTATTCTATCAGATAAAAAGTAATCACATAGGTAATGGTGAACAAAACCAAGGCTGAAAATTGTGTGTGTAGGTCATAACAGCCTTTCAGTGAATTGTTTCATCAGAGGGACCACTGGGCGAATAACCTGCACCAGCTCAATATGAGAGCAAGGGCAATGAGGCAAGAGTCATATAGTTTTATGGGAAGGATAAAAACATTTACTGTATGAGGTATAAAATGCTCCCCGCTGCTCAGTGAAAGCTTTGAAGAAGGTACAAAGAGCTCTAGGTCACCAATTTTAACACTTCCTGTGGTTGTAAATCAATCATCTGGGGATCTTTTGTTCAGTGACTCAGCATCTCTCAGCATTTCCTCACTATCATCTATCAGACAGCGATAATGGATTGCTGCTCTGCGGGAAATTAGAGTTCATATGACGAGGTCATGTGCACATTTGTCACACTGAACAGCAAGAGGCCCGTCAGGCTGATTGCTAATTATGTACTCAGTTAATGTGATTTGATTTAGTTTGAACTGGTTATTTATTGAATAAATCTCTCATATCATGATGTGATTTGAAAATGCTTTGTGCGATGAGCTATTTATCAATGATTCATGAAATGAAATGTAAAAGTGACCTTAGTAGCATAATTAAATATCTTCTAAAATAGATTTTGAATCCACCGAATTCATCTTTGATTTGTCATGTTGGTATATTTTCTTCTCCAGTTGTAGCCTGTTTATGGGACAGCAGGGATGATCTGTGTACCTATGGCTTGGTAAAACGGAGAAGTTTGGGATGTCCCACATGGCAATCTTTTATTATAATACCATTATGAAATGCCATCACTACTACTTGGTTGTATCCTAGAGGACTTCAAAGAAAAAGATAACTCCAACGATCACGTGTGTTGATGGTAAACGGGGTGAGGAAAGCCGCTATCTTGTCAAAAGAAAACGACTCGGCACCTCCCGTCAGACAGGTCATCCCCTTCAGGTCCACAGCACACAAACATGACGGTGCGATCCTGGAATGAGACAATGACAAATGTGGCAGCAATTACTGCCATGAAGCAAAATGATTCATTATCATAAAAGCTATTATTCCAGAGGAGACCTGTATGAGTCATTGTCTCTCACTGGTCTTATTTCTTCCTGTGATGATGGACAGAGTTGATTTATGAGCAGAGGACTGAGACTTTGTTGCTTTGAAGAGACCAAACTAAGAGCTGCTCTGCTGAGTGTGTGAAGGAAATTGACTTTGTGAACAATATGTCAGTTTCCAGAATCATTATACGCTTGGCCGCAGGTAATACATTAGTCTTTTGGCTCTAATATTAAATTTAGTTAACAAAGTGATTGGAATTTTCAATTTAGCTTCCACCACACTCACTCAGTCGATCAAGTATTCTTTAGCAGCATCTATTCTGGCGGCAGCAGACTTCTTGTAAATATTTTAGCATTCTTTTATCAGCATTTGGGGAATCTGTGTCATAAATTGTGATTGTGATGTGGATGATCTGCTGTGCTACAATCTGTTTCCACAAAATGTAACAGCAGATTAGTCACAGTTATCCAGTTATTTCATTATTATCTTAATTACCACGTTTATAGATGAACAAGACTAAGAGTCTACAGCCACGCTAGCAGCTCTGTGAGGTGGTTCTTACAGCTGTGCTTTGTGCTAAATGCTAACATCAGCATGCTAACATGCGCACAATGATAATGCCAGGTATAATGTTCACCATGTCATCATCTCAGTTTAGCCTGTTAGCATGCTAACATTTGATAATTAGCACTAAACAAAGTACAGCTGAGACTGATGGGAGTTTTGCAGGTATTCAGTCACAAACCAAAGTAAAAAGACAGCTTAAAACTTTGACCTGATGATGGCGCTAGATGAAAGGGATCACCAGAGTTATTACTATTCATCCTGAGGGGGACATGAATGTCTTCCATCCAATTGTGGAAGACATTCACTATTTGATAGATAAATCCATCCAATAGTTGTTGAGCCATTTCACTCAAAATCACAAATATCAACCTCATGGTTGCTCTAGAGGGAAAGTCAGAGCATCACTAAATTCATTAGGGTACATCTTCTAGGAACCAAAGATGTCTGTACAAAATCTTGTGCCAATCCATCAAGTGGATGTTGCGATATTTCATTAGATAAGTGAAAGCACCAACCTGCCGGTGATACTAGATGAAAGGTCAGCGGATCACCAAAGTCAGTAGAATTCATCTTCATGGATATCTGTATCAAATTTCATGGTAACTGATCCTCTGGTTGTTGAGATATTTCAGTCTGGACCTAAGTGGTGGACTGACCGACAGATTGACAAAATCCTCAAAATCTTGAGGCTAACGTGTTAACATATGTTGCACTCTATTCTATGGCTGCCTCTTTTTACTATTTAGTTTAAACTACTGTTCAAACATGGGGAAAAAAATTAACATTTGATCTGTTATGATTAGAATTCAAAATTCTCTGTGTATAGCGCAACAGGCTGTACTTGTACTCCAGCAGGGGACTTTCTTAAAATGCACTGTCGATCTGACCCGCTGCATCAGTAAGCTAATTGTTTTCCTTGCTAGCACAAAATGGAAAAACAATAGCCAGGCAGGCTGCAGATAATCATAACACGAAACTAAGAATTAATGTGTGTAAGCATTTTGGATTCAACACCATAGACGGAAAAACTGTGGATACAAGTAAGGCTGCTTGCTCTCGATGTAAAAAGCAACTGCTTGACAGTAACGTTAGCTTGTCACTCAAGTGAGGCAGCAGAGGCACATTACATGCTAGTTTGAATTTGTTCAAACTCAATTTTTTGAAAACGTGCATACAATGGAACAGAAGTCAGTTTGAGGCTACGTCTGTTTTAGCTGTAGCATTGTTCATTTCTGACAACTGTGACCGAAGTCGTTTAGCATGTGATCCTCACGGATCAAGGAAACTGGAAGTGCTCTGTAAATATGAATTCTGCTGCTGCTTTAAGTGAAACATGTATCTCCCCTCTGCATATCTATGCGCAGATATTTTCAATGACAAAGGAGTGGAAGTCAAATCCCACTAGTGCTCCCAATAAGCCTGCTTCTGCCAAAATGATTTAGCTAACGGCATACTGTATGGGTTCTGCCCAGCACGGGTTCTCAAGAATATTTCCAGACGATGGCCTGAAATGGAAATGATTACAATCTGAGTTTGAAATGAAAGTTGGCTCTGATTCACCTGGGCCTTTGTTTGAATCCTCCTGGTTCCTTATCAGCAAATGGAGCTGAATGCAGTCATATCACCTCAATTTGATTTCAGTCATGTCCCACCATACTTCCATGTATGTCCTGCATTATCGCTCTGGACAGAAACAGGTTGGCTATGATACTATCAACACTGTTGGATGTACTGTATGCATCACAGGGCATTAGCTGCTTATTCAGTACAACATGCTGCGATTGGATTGTCAAGCTTTCAACCCCGCTTTCGTCAGGCAGTGTTGATAACAAAGAGCCTGGCAAATTTGTGTGAGCACGTCTCTGAAAGCTTCTGAATCACTGTCTCCTGGCTCAGTGCGGGCCGCGCAGATGAGGTGAACAGATGTTGCTTTACATGTTGTCTGCGAGAGAGTCTCCCACTCATAACTGAGCCAGCAGTTTGTGTGCTGGACCTCAGCTGTACAGCTGCTCCAGAACAATCACACACAATCAAAACAACATAACCACACCTACGCTCATCCTCCAGAGACGTATAGAGAGGTTACAGCAACAGCCATCGTGTCAAAAACCACCATGTTTTCCGAACTGCATTCAGGCACTGATTGTTTAGATCGACGTTCTAATCAAAAGGCTGATTAGTCTGCAGCTTATGCTGTCTGCATGCATGCAATTATAATATGAGATATTTTCCTGCTAGTTGCTAATTGCCATTCAGTCCCACAAGACCACTGTTGATGATGTCATCGTTGTATCAGGTACCAACACTAGGCGAGCATGCAGTTTATAGATGCGGGAGGTTGACAATCACGTTGTATCCTGTCTCCCCTGGTCCCCATAGTGATTGGGTAATTACTATCTATCTTTCATCCACTGACAAACACCATAGCATTTCCTGATGGAATTACATTAAATCCTATAACAACTGAATTGTCCATTAGTCTTGAAGGGGAGAAACTAAATGTAATACCATCCAGCAGCCAAATAAAAAAATCACAAGGTAAGGATTTCTTTAATAATGTAGAACATGTTATGCGCTGTGGAAGATAATTGTCTCACTCATCTGCTGATGGACATATATGCCCTATCATTCCTTTCTCTTTCTTTATCTTACTGTCAGAGAGAATTATTGAAACTAGTCTCTGGAGGAAGAAGGTAAACCAAGAAATGTGCTATTCCTCCACCATCCGCCTACGTCAATGTCAACATCAACGTCACAGAAAGCTATAGGCTGTTTGAAAAAGTCCTTGCAACACCTCCAAGAATATGGCAAAGACAGCAGGTAAAAAAGTATACCGTATAAATAATTCAGTTGGTCCTGCAGCTAGGGAGCAAATTAAATGTCCGATGGGGAATAATTCTTGGAGAATTCCCTCACAAAATAAGCAGGGGCCTCTTTCTCACACCGTGTCATCATTTGAAGTAGGAGCAGGGTGGTGGTGTGGGGAGCGGATGGAGAGTAGAGACGGTAACTGAATCCATGGTGCTGTGCTGTCTCCCTGAGTGCTGACCTGTGACGACACGGGGATTCAGCCATGTTTTATCAGTGGCAGGTAGGTGGGTAGTGGCTTTGCTGCCTTCTGAAACCGAGGAATCAGGTTGCAAGCCCTGTCAACTGACACAGCAGTGGATATTTATGTGTGTGTGTGACTGTGTAGACTAGGGGAAGTGTGTGTCTTGATTTGCTCAGAGAGAACATTGTGGCGATCGGGAAATGTGCTAGGTCAGGCAAAGCTGAGACAGTGTTCAGTGCAGCAGCAGTAGCAGGAACTCTGGCTGTGGTGCTCACCTGCTGCTGGCTTCAGGTCAGATAACCAAGGAAATATATTCATATATTTGGTGCCTATTTTGTTCTTCCCATTGTATGTTGCATGTTTTGCCCCGTCGTGCTAATCCTGTCATGTCACCCAATGTATTAAGTTCTGTTATATCTTGTCTCACTATATAAAAAATAAAAAAGTAATATTTTGAATGACTTCTGTTTGTAATGCTGTATTTTTATATTGTAGTTTTGCACATAATTAGAGGACGTGAGTACTCCTTCCACCTCTGCAGACAGGGTTGTTAATTCAGATCCATAAATATATGTTTCATATATGATCACTATGGAGACAGGTCCTCAAAGCGAGGGATCACATCCAGGTCATCTGTGAAAAAGCTGTCTTTGTACAAAAATCAATAAATACAAATTGGCTCTGCTTGAAACCATTGACGGAACTATAAAAACTAAAAAATTGAAACATATAAGACCTGATGGAAATTAGATTTAAAAGAACTGTTCCATGGTTTTGATAAATAAGCTCTATGTTTCTCATCTGTGCCACGATCAAGATTGCATGCTCAGCTGTGCAAAGCATTTCCTTGACAAATGGAGCTTGATATTACTTTGTCACAGTGCAGTGTTTCCATCAAACTGTCAAGTGAGTTTAATGTAAACTATAGATATGACAAAAAGTAACATTTCCCTCAAGGGGAGGTGAAAGCAAATAAAGCAAATAAATAGGCTCCCAGAAGAAAAACACACACATCCATTTATTTTTAACATACTGAGGAACTGATTTGTAAGGCGTTCGTCTTTATTGTCAGATAATTCAAAGACAAATAGAAATGCACTCGGTAATATTTTAACACACTGACTAATGACCAAACAAACATGATGGGCACCTAATAAATGAGAGCGAATGCAGGTTTGACATTTATATGAGGTTGTGTTTCACAGAGAAACATCAGGATGTCTGACTTTGAGATGGAAGCCTTGTCTTTGCCCATAATGCCAAGACTGTCACCATGTATCTGACAAATGAATTTCATTGCTGTACTGTATATATATATATATATATATATAGAACAAAATGCATTTTCATGTTACTTTGCTTCAATACAGATGTGTTAAGTTGTCAGTCATGGCATTAACATAATGGTCATAGTCTAATAGTCTAGTCAAGGCGATGATTTTGAGAAATTCACTCACAAAGTACATTAAATACTGGTTTTAATCAACAGGAAGGAGTGTGGAAATTCCAGTCAGTTGCATATTCTAGCACCAAAAATCCAATCGGAAATCCAGAGCAGAAATAGAAGTGCGTGTGTAGGAATGGTGTCATATTGAAAATCTCAGGGCTTCATCACTCGGGGCCAGTAAATCATACCTGATGCTCTCAGGTTACAGGAACTGCGCCATGTCTCTAAGCCAGTTCTTGGGCGATTACACTCTCTGCATTTCAGGATCTGCTTACAGAAATAAAACACAAACTGCTTACAAGCATCAATAAAACAAATCCAATAAAAATACATGTGTACAGTATATTAAAAAAAATACAGAAGCGCTCTATCTATGTATGTGAAAGATATAGTATATTAAGGTTAAAAAATAAGCTGCAGAAAGGCACAGAAAAAAAGGGCATGTAATTGACTGTTCACCCCCCCCACCCCTCCACCCCAACCATAACTATAGGCCAGCAGGTCTGTCAAGCTTTGGATTTCTTGAGTGGGGCTCTAATAAGAGAGGCACTTGCCATTTAAAGAGTTTAGAGTGTTGTGTCTTTTTTTAGCTTTCCTAAAACCAAAAACACAAGAGCAAAGTGTGTCTGTCTGCTCAAATGTAAACTGCAGCATGACTGGCTAGCTACCTACAGCAGTAACCCAGCGTTACTTCCAAGTTAACTAACTAGAGAACCAAGTGTTGGCATTAAAGGAGGTGGAAAATGCCCTCAAGTTATTTACTGACCTATTTCTCTCTGTGGCTGATCAACATGTCCCATTAAGAACATTTACTGTAAGATCTAATAAAGCATCATGGATTGATGATGGAACTTAGTGAGTGTATGCGTAAAAGACACAAGCTGAAAAAAGCTGCAATAGATAGAGTGACAAATGTACTGTGTAATGAGAAATAAAGTTACAAAGTTAAACAGAAAGAAAAAAAAGCATACTATCAAAATAAAATTCAGGAGAGGAAGAATGATGGTAACAAATTTTGGAAAACTTGAATGAAATGATGGGTGGAGCCAAGAACAATGCACCTTCTTTCATTAAGGTTAATGGGATTTTCTTAACAGAAGCAAAGGACATTGCAAACCATTTCTGTCATCATTTTGCAGACAAAGTTGATAAGTTAAGAAAGGAAAAATGAGCTCCCCTAGTGGTGGTGGTGTGTCGTCTTGAATAATAACCATTTCTATCTTGAAAAACAAACAATGTGTTTTTGAGTTTCAACCAACAGAAATTGAAAAGGTGGAAAAACAGCTTGCTGGGCTAAATAATGATAAACCAGCTGGTATGGATAATTTGGATGGACCATTACTTAAAACTGTTTCGAATATAATATCATTGCCAATATGTCATATTTTCAACTTGAGTCTGAAGGAGGGGTTATTCCCCCAGATCTGGAAATCTGCCAAGGTTGTACCTCTTCCGAAAAACAAACGGGAGAGTTTCTCAGCCTCCAATAGCAGACCCATTAGTATTCTTCCATGGCTGAGCAAGCTAATGAAAAGGTTGTTCTTGAACAGACACTTTAATGAATTAAACTCTGATTTCCAGCATGCCTATAAGGCAGATCACTCTACGTGCATAGCACTGACAGAGATGACTGACAAATGGTTATCTTATATTGATAAGAAAATGATGGATGGAACTGTATTGCTTGACTTTAACGCAGAATTTGCTATTGTAGACCATAGGACCATAGAATACGTTCAAGAGGCAAATTTGCTTGGTGTCACACTTCATGGGAAGCTATCATGGGAGACATGTATTGAAAATACTGTTAAGAAAATGGGTAGTGGAATATCATCCATCACAAGATGTTCCTCCTTTCTTACCCCTGCCAGATTGCTAGTGACACAGGCACGAGTTTTATCTCACCTTGATTACTGCTGCTTTGGCTGCAGCCAAAAAAGATCTGTCTAAGCTCCAAATAGCTCAGAACTAGAGAATAGGCTTGCACTGCCCTGTCCGTTAGGTGTGAGGCAGAGAGTACAGAGAGGATGTATGGCTCTCTATGTCTCTCATGGCTCAGAGGAGAGGTTGGCATGCAATCTAATGAGTCTCTTTAGGAATATCTCTTATAGTAAACAACCAAATTGCCTGTATTAACAAATACATTATGTGAGAGACCACTACCAGGCAGGCTACTAGGGGTTATCTAGTTTAACAAAAATCCCAGAACGGATGCAGTGTGCAGATCTGTAATGTACATCACAATGTGGAACAAGTTACCAACTATGATCACTGAAGCACCCAGGAAGGCAAGTTTTAAAAGACTACTAAAAAAACACATTAACAATAACCCCAACGTTGACCTGAACAACTACGATGGAATGCAATTTGATGTGTTGTGAAGTTTAGTTTTTACTTAATTTTTATTTGTCTTGAATATTTTACATGTTTTATATGTCTTGTTTTATATGTTATATTTTGTTGTGTGTGGACCCCAGGAAGAGTAGCAACTCCAAAAAAAGATTAAGAATAAGAATCTGACTCAGGTAGCGAACCTTAGCTTAATTAGCTAGCTAGCTACAGATGATAAATTCTTCAAGTGACAGTTGTCATGTCAGCCAGCAAAATCGACAGCCATCACCTAGAATTGAGAAGCTTGCATTTGTCTGCCTCTGTTTGAGATCAGGGACCCATTGTTTAAAGAATGTAGAAGTTCAAATGTTAAATCCGCCACTGTTATAGCTGTAAACTGCATCTGTGCCAGGTGTAGCAGCAGTAACTAAGGGGGGCGGGGCTTAGCTAACAGGCAATTTTTGTTGTCCTCAATAGCTACATCCTTATATGGCCTGTGTGGCTCACTAAACTGGAGTGTGAAAACTGACTCCTCACATGTGTACACTTTTGTAAGACGAGAAAAGTCCATTCACTTCACTTCCTCGAGGCTGTCAAACGCTAGATGGCCAAAACCAGGAACAATCCAAAATCAGGAACATACTGGAGGACCCATCTCATCCCCTCTATGAGGAGACGAACGGCCTAAGAAGCACCTTCAGTAACCGTCTCATCCTACCGAGGTGTTCGAGCCATCAGCCATTCAGTTACTATATGATTCAGTTGCTATATGATTTGTCTCATCGAGGGACTCGGAGGTTGCTTGTGTCTCCTTGCATCTCGATTACTTTGACTCTCTTTATGTGGGAGTCAGTCAGTTGATCTTGTCTCACCAGCAGCTCGTTGAAAATGCAGCAATACAGATCCTCATTAGTACCTGGAACAAAGACAAACATCTCTTCTGTACTGGCCTCCCTTCAAATACAGAATTGATTTCAAGATACTTTTGTTTTTAAAGCATTGTACGAACTGGCACCAGATTGTATCTTCGATCTCCTCGACCACTATTCCACCCCCAAATGTCTCAGATGCTCTGCCAGTTACTCCTCTGCAGTCACAGCTTTTCAGGTTTTGAGTCTTATCTCGATTATCCCATTTTATTTATTTTTATTCCAACTGTTTGTTGTATATTCAGCTTCTCTGTACAGCATTTGCTGGGCTCTATAAATAAATTGACTTGACATGTGGTCACGTCGTTTTCACTCCTCATTCTCTCCTTATCAATTGAACTAATAGGTGATCATTATTGAACAATTGCTCTCTCTTGTCGAAGGGGAATTTTTTTCCTACCTTTTCTCAAGGGCATGTTATGCGTTGAGCTGACACCATCGTCCAGAGTGGGCTGTATGGAGGGTTTCAGTGTCTTGCTCAAGGACATTAGGGGAGGATGTAAAATGGCTGTTGGTGTGGTTAAACCTGTGACTGCATGTCAGAGAACAGCAGTCTTAAAACACTTATTCAACTATTTGTAAAACATCAACAAAGTTACCTGATTATAGTAATATAATGTAAAAATCATGCTAAAGTTAACATGCAGTTCTACTATGGTGATGGATGAAACGACGGAGAAATAATACATTATAAAATTTAATTAAATGCCTAATTTAACCTAAATGGTTTTACCATTTATGTTGTGTTAAATCCTTTTTTTTTTGGATCACAGAGCTCCTGATTATGTAATTTCTCACTGACTTGCTGCAGGATGTGACAGTGTTTCAATGTCACAATGTACATCTGTATTAAAGGAACATTTCAGCATTTTGGGAAATACCATTGCCTTAAAAACTGAAGTGTAAAAATGACAAGTTGGCGTTTTATGAGGGTTACGTGCTAGACTATTTCTTGGCAAGCTGGTTGCATTGACTTCCTGGAGTCTCTTGCTGTCACTCTGACGTTGCCAGGCAACCAGCATAGACTTCAAGAAGTCACTGGTCACAGCCAAGAAATAGTCCAGCACACAACCCCTCGTATAACTGCAAATTGTTGTTTTTTAACACAGGAGTCGTTTTTGTAGATTAAACAAAGGAGATATAACCTGTTAATTAGTGAGCTTTAAATGAGCTGGTAGGCAGATTTTGTTTTTACATTTGGATAGGGCCAGGCTAGCTGTTTCCCCCCTGTTTATAGCCTTTATGCTAAGCTAAGCTAATCGCCTCCTGGCTTCAGCTTCATATTGAACGCACAGGCATGAGAGTGGTATTAATCTTCTCATCCAACACTTGGCAAGAAAGCAAAGTATTTCCTCTAAATCTGTTAAATATTTATGTTTATATGTGTGTACGAGTGCTTCAGTAAATATCCCTGGTTTGTCTGCCCTGTTGAATCAAGGCTTTACAATTTCCTGCTCATCATCTCCACCTGCCTTCCAGTGAATCAGCATAATGTTACGTAATATTCTAGCACTTCCTCTGGATACACGCATTCAGCTCTGAAACCTGTCTTAAACAAAAGCTGAGGTTTCAAGGTGACCCTGCGTGTTGATGTTATTGATCAAAGATCTTCCGATCCGGGAAACAGAAGAGACAATTTTGCCCAAGTGGTTTAAGTAACTTGTGATACTTGAAATGTCTTTATGCTACCAGCAGGAACACTTCAATATCATGTTCACAGACCTGTTCCCTGTCTGACAGTTTGAGCTATCCTTGCTTTCAGTTTGAATCCCTTTTTGGCCTCTTTTATGTCTGTGTCCTCCAAGCATTCTAGGTTTTAAAATTGATCCTCTTGTTTCTTCATGTCTCTGTAAGTTTCTTTGACATTGGATGCTTTGATATTCTTTGCAGCTTTGATTCTTTCAATCCCTTTGGATTGTTTTCTCTTTGACCTTATGCTTTCAGCTTTTGTTTCGTCTCGGCCCCTCCCCGACACCAAACAATCAATTTTTTTTTTCCCCACAATCTGATATAACGCTCAAACAAAGGCCCACAAACAAAGCTAAACCCTTTCTATCTAACAGTCAAGATCAATAGCTATGTCCCAACATAAAACTGATTTATTAAATTCTAACTAAATCAGACCGGTTGACTGATGGGTAAGCTCCTTTTTTTTAGTTCGCTTGGAGTTCATTGTGCTTCAGTGAAATTATTAAGAGAATGTACGTATGTATATCGCCTGCTATGTAAACTGCAATTAGGGAAACTCCTGCCCTGTAGAGCAATTCCCAAGAGACACACTAGGCTGCACAGTGACCTAACATGACACCATCCTCTTGTGTGTGTGTGTGTGTGTGTGTGTGTGTGTGTGTGTGTGTGTGTGTGTGAGCTTCCATTCAAGTGTGAGGATGCGCGCACAAATCCATGTGTGCATGTACTGTATGTGTGTAAACACTTAACAGATCCTGTTTCCTGCAGCCTGTAATTAGATGAAGACTGACCCACCGTACAACAGTGACTAATGTTCTCCAGAGCAACAGTGGTAACACAAGTATCAATCCCACGGAACCAGGTGTAAATGAAATGTATGTACATGTAAGACTTCTTGCTGAGAGTTAGATGAGAAGATTGATACAACTGACATATTTGTGCGTTAAATACGGAGTTGGAGCCAGGAACCGAGTAGCTTAGCTTAGCATAAAAGACTGGAAGCACGTGGAAACAGCTAGCCTGGCTCTGTCCAAAGTTCAAAAATATGCCTCTATTAACACTTTGAATATTGTTTCATACATACATAGATATACAGAAAATTAAAAATGTTTGTGGTTTTAGAGGGAGTTACATAGTGTAACAGATAGTAGTAGTTACAACACGTAACTCCTCGCAAAACCACATTTTTAGTTTGACATTTTGAAAGAATACATTTATTTATATGAACTATTCCTTTTAGAAATGTTGCTCACAAAAGGTTTTCCATTGTTGATTATTAGACAAAACGGGAACATACAAACTACAGATTCTGAATCTTTATCGGTTTCATTTTCACACATACACTGTAACACAGTAGAATATTTGCTCTATTTTTCAAAGTGGTGGAAAGTATCTAAGTCCTTTTACTCAAGTACTGTACTTAAGAACAATTTTTACTTACTTTACCTGGGTATTTCCACTTTATGCTACTTGAGTCTTCTACTCCACCAAATTTTAGAGGGAAAAATTACTACATTTATCTAACGGCTGTAGTTACCGGTTACTTTGCAGATACCCAAAAGTACCCAAAAGAATATGAAGTTGTTCAAATTAGCTGCACCTTGACCAACTACAACATTAAAGTACCGCTTTCATGTTAATACATAAATAACAATGATCCAATAATATAACACTGATAGGGGCCATTCTGCGTAATGAGTACTTTTACTTTTGATACGTTAAGTACATTTTGTTGCTAATACTTGTACTTGTACTTTTACTTAAGTAAATGTTTGAATGTAGAACTTGTACTTGTATTGGAGTATTTTTAGTGTGGTATTGTTACTTTTATTTCAGTAAATATTCTGAATAATTCTTCCACCACTGGTTTTTCAACACAGGTTTATATGTGTGTATTGTTCGGGACTTATTTCTTTGTATGTCCAAAAGAAAGATTTGGAATATGCAGAATCAGTAAAGACAAGAATGTACATTGTTTTTTAATTGTACTTTGAGCACAATTAAACAATTAGTACTCATCCTAAGTCAATAACAGTTGATTGCTCTTAACAAAAAACAAAAAAAAACCTCCCACAGATAATCAATAGACTGAATAATCACCTGGCCACACAAAGTGGTATTTGTCATCATGATCACTTGTGTTGTTTGATCTTTAAAGCATCACCACTACTAACCTTATAACCTTAAACTGCTCAAAGCTCCCCACCTGACATGTCAGTCAGCGAGAAGGGCAACAAACACCTAATTGGAACCTCAGCTGTTTACATCCCGCTCTACCTGACTGGTCAGACATGCACCTCAACTCTATCTTTCAGCTCCACATGGTTTATGTTTACAGTCCTTTAGGAGCCATCACGGCTGTCTGCATTTTTTTTTTTTTACCAGGTGCTGACCAAGGTTTGGACCGCCATTGTTGAGGGTGATTCACGTCTCTTACACAGTTCTATAGGTTCGAAAACGTTACAGCTTTACTGTTATCTTTTGTGCTGATGCTGCTTTTCCTCCAGTGGACTCATGTCTATTGTTTGCTGCTGCTTTTGTGAGGCAGGTTTAATTGAACAGCGGTGTTTTGTAGAATGTGATGTTTCAGCAGCATAGACAACAAGGAACATTGCTCTTATCGGCACCTTGCAAATACTGTTTAAGATCCAGCGCATTCTGCTCTCCTACTTTGATGATTTTTTTTAACATAAGTTTTGCTTAAAATATGTACATATTTGGTGAAAACCCCAATTAAAAATGGACAAAACATGCAGCTTTGAGCATAATAACTTTCTGGCATTAGTTCATGTGCACCAGAGAGTATGACTGTGATGTATTCAAATGCTCAGCTGACAACACAGGAGTCCCAAAATTGAGCGTGTATGTTCTTTGCTTTATATCGACATTTGTGATGTAACTGCGTGCAACATCCTGTTCGCTGGCTTGGAAGTTTCTCTCTCATGTCGAACTTGTGTAAACAATCCAACCATTTTCTGTCTCACTGAAAGTAGGCCACAGGTTAAAGGAGCGCAGGAAGATCCTGAGTACTCTGTCTGCGGTTGTCATTTCATCTCTGCATCCTGCAGTCTTACAGGGTTACTAGTAACAGGCTGCAGGGGACGCTCCACTCAAATTACACTCGCAGAAGCATATTATTTCCCAAATGTCCACTGTAAAGATCAGGTAGCATTCAAGGCAACTGAACAGCTCGTGTAAGTAACCCTGACCCACATAGCGGCCTGGGAGTGATGAGTGAACAGTGGGGTTATGTGGCAGGGTCTGCTGGACGAGACAAAAAAGAAGAGATAAGGAGCACACCCTTTGGCTCAATGGCTGGATCAATTGTCAGAGTTTAAAAGAATGTCCAGGAAGCGGCAGAGCTGATATCATGACTCAAAAGCAGACCTGGAATTACATCATCATAATGATCGTTGTTCTGCAACTGTGGCAGAATCTGACTTGAATGATTTAATAAAGAAAGCTAGAAAAGTGAGAAACAAGACAAAGCTTGCTGAAAACAGTCAGTTTGTTTGTGTGTGTGTGTGTGTGTGTGTGTGTAGTCCAACCACATCATTTTTAGTGTGGATGACACACAGCCTCTTCAAAACCTCTTCATGTAGCTCTTCATTTGAGGGCGTTGTATTGACAGAGATAAGAGACTCTCATGAAAGGAAGTGACTGGAGGGTCAGTGAAGTGCCACATCAGTCAGAGGACGTCACCGGGACGTCACACTCAAAGGGGTCAGGGTCAATGAACAAACACAGCGTCACGTTAGGGGCGGAAATAGAACATCATTTATACAGTAGCTGTTCTAAAGCAGAGGCAAACTGAGAGGCTCCCAAACAAGCAAGTTACAAATGATCTGCCTCGTCATTTCTGTCCTATTTGTTTAAGGAACATTATCCTGTTTTCATAGTTGCACTTGTGAACACATATTGCTTTACTTGGTTATTTATTTTCTTCTTTTCAGTACTTTTAATTGTAGTTAAAAGTTCATCTTAAAACTGTTTTTGAAAAAAAAAAAAACAGCCAAAATGCTTACTTATCTTAAATGCTTACTTATCTTTTATGTATTTCTTTACAGTTTTTATTCAAACAAAATCCATTCATTTAATATTTAATGCCATACTCTGTAGTTCAATCATTTATTATTATTATTATTACTTTCAGGGACTCTGGATGAACAGAACCTCATTTGCATTTGTCCACATTTTTCTCTTCATTTTCTGTCGGTGGAAGCAGATTCTGAGCTGTCCTTCTAACAAGAAGACCTTGTAAGCAGGAATCCCAACATATTTTGAATGTGTGGGTAGCTATAACGTCTGGTTGAAAATCAGTTACTCCATGTAATGTATTGTCCTGAGAAAATTGGTAAAAACTAAAAATCCTATGCCTTACTTTACAGATCACCACATTCTTACTGCTGACAATGTTTTCTTTCAGAATCACTTTTCTGCTTTCCTCAACTTAACCCCAGTCAAGATCTGGTTGGTGGACATTTCTGTGGTAAACTATCAGAGAAACAGCTGTTACAGACTGAACTGCCATTTAGTTTCACTTAATTCATTCAAACTAACATTGTGTTCATGTTAGCTGATTTCTTTGGGAGGAGGGTGAGTTATTTTGTTTTTAATTTGCCAAAACCAATCAGTGGTGAGTGAACTATCCATCCCGCCAACACGGTCTCCTGTGTTAAAGTCTGACGTTTTGAACATAAACACATGCCGTTTTGGGGAACTTGCTGAAACATCCGATTCTGTCGTATTTCTTGGAGAACAGTCTGTCTTCTCCTTGCATCGTTTCATGCTGCCACATCCTGCACTCTGGGTAAAGTTTATTCTTTTAAATAATAATAAAACCATCTGCTTTTCATCACACTGTCAACTGGGGCCCCAGAAAGTTTAGGGCTGGCCCTGGACTCACCCTGTCAACTCAAGCTGTTGTGCCAGATCAGATTGTGAGAGGTGAAGTCTCTGTTCTGCTATGTAGGCACACATTAGCACTGCATAATTGCTGCTCTTTAAAAAACCAAATATAGCCGCCACATAGTTCCTACTAATTATAACTCAATCCCTTTATTTTTTTCTGTTCGGGTAAGACTGCATGAAGAATGGTACAAAAATGAATACACACCTCAACTGAGCAGAGAGGAAAAAACGCTGGGTTACGAAAGAAAACTTGGAAAGGAGAATTTGATTGACTGTTGCAGCATCTTTCGCATGCCTCTCTGCAGTAGTTGTCTTTGAGAATGGGGAGAGTGAACTTCAATTACAGCCTTCTTGGCAGCTCAGAGACATTTTTTGCTCCGTGGGCTCTGAGAGATCCTTCCTGCTGCACTGCATGCAGGGTTGAGGGTGAGCTGCAAACCATGCCTGCCTCTCTTTAATCTAGTTCAAAATCCCCTGAATCTAAATGTGAATGTGAAGTGCCCATGTGCTCACCTTGATTTTCATACGATGCCTCTTGGCCTGTAATAGAATATTAATATTCCTCCTATCCTATCCTGGAGAATTTGCAAACAATTGAATGGTGGGGAGAGCTGATTTATTTCTGAACACTGAAAGGTTTATTATATCAGTGGATTTCAATGGCTCAGTATGCTGGAGTTCCCATTAATTATGCAAACAAATTCGAATTTTATCACTGCAGCTGCATTTAACTGACATGTGGCCATTACAGTGCTCTGAGTGGCCGAGGCGACGGCAACAATTGGCCAAGGTGCTGCGAAAAGCCAACCAAAGGCAAAATAAACAGAGCGTCAATACAATTCTAATTTGTTTGCGCTTATTGTGGGTGTCCTTCACAGTCGTGCCACTGGATCCTGTGGCGGAAATCTGCATTGCAAATCTGGGTGTCTAGTGTTTTCTCTTCACTATAGAGGTCAATCTCATGTTTATTATGCAGGGTCAAAACAGCTCTCGGGCACCTAGGCGCAGGATGACGAAAAAGAAATATGGACTTTAAGGAGTAATTTATCTCCAGGCTTCAGTCCATCTCTTCATATATACCAGTGGAATGGGGCGTGGGGGGCGGTTCAGCATGTTAAAATGTTTGGTGCAACACACACCAGAAGGATTTTGTTTTTCAGCGTATCAGCCTATTGTTAATAAGAATACAAAAGGCTTGTTTGGGATGTTCTTTCACCAGCAATTCATTTGTACAATGAATTGTTCCTGTGGATTCACCATGTGATTGTAGATTATGTTGGATCATTGTGTGAGAGTGTGTGTGTGTGTGTGTGAGTGTGAGAGTGTGTGCGTACATAAATCTGGTGTAAAGCAACAGAAGGCATTGTGTCTGTTGTTGGTCTTTGTTCTGGTGTATTGTGCCAGCACATAATGTATTGCGCCAGCATAAAGTGGCATAAAATTACCATCTCACACAAAGAGACTGTAATAAATCAGAGGAGCAATAAACCAAAGACATGTACAGGTTAGAAGAAAAAAACCCCAACCCACTCTGACTCATGAGTCCTCTGTTATTCTGTTGACAACAGTAAAAACCTCAGACTATTTTTGTTTTTGTCTAGTTTTCAGATAATACAACTCATTATTTGCTACTTAAACTTTGTTGTAGGATTCAATGTCAGTGTGATGGCCACCATTTTAAAAATTCATGAATAACATCCCCAGAAAAAAACATAAACTGAACACCTCCCTTTCTCAGCTCCCTCTGATGTGATTTCCCCGGAAGTTATGGGATAATGAGGCAGCTTGAGTGACAAAAGTACCACTGAGTTTAGCTTTGCTTTTATCAAATTGTTTTGTGTCGATCGTACATTTCCACTGAGATCCTTGTCTTGAATATATAATCAATTCCAAACTCAAGACTTGGAATGGCAAAGAAAATCCAAAACGCACACTGACTGATTCTGCGGTTATCATTAGCGTTACGCTAACATTTAAAACATCAAAGTTTTGCTTTCACATAAAATGAAAAGATAGAAGAGTTCATTGTGAATGAGTCTATATTCGTATTCTGTGCCAAGAAAAGAGACTGGCAGCAGTCCCATAATGAAGCAAATCCCTCCACATGCTGCCACACAAGCTCCTGATGGGCTAATTTGGCTCTGTCTCTTTACAAACCCAGAGGAGGATTTTAATGGCTGGATTCTTAGCTGCTCTAAGAGTTGCAGTTTGTCGTTCGTTCTTCAAAAAGCACTTGGTGGGTGTTAATACGGCAACTGTGAATAATTTAAAGAATTACTCCCGAAATTCTGACGGACAGTCGGCAACAGTCAGCAGAAAGCTCTGGCTTATTATTTTGGGCAGACTGGGTTATTTTGCTTTTTGGGTTGATATGTAGAGAGAGAGAGAGAGAGAGAGAGAGAGAGAGAGAGATTTCCTCTCCAGTCACATGAGCACTTATTTCTCTACTAATATTTTAAATCATCCGACTGTGTTTTAGACAGACAGGTGGCTTTTAGGTATAACCTAGAAAGCCATGGCCTAAATCCCTGGCTTATCATCTTCCAGAGATGCACACACACACACACACACACACACACACACACACACACACACACACACACACACACACACACACACACACACAAACAAACAAACAAACAAACAGCACACATAGCAGCACAGGAACACAGCTCACAAGATCAAAAGGGCTCTATCTAATGCCTCTGGTGCAAGTTTCCACATTTAAAAAAAAAAAGAGAAAAACCTCTGGTGATTGCTTGCTCTTAAAAGGAAGGTACATTTTTTTTTCTCACTTCAGCGTCAGGAAACCGGAGAGGCCAAGGAATTATGTGCCCTGAACATTTTGTCTGAGCGTACTGCATCAATGTGACAGCTCCTTGGGATGCTCGAGGCTACTTTGTGTCCTCTTTCTATCCACTGTAAGCCCTCGGCCCGGCGTGGTGGAACGTCATTTCATAATCGTCCGATTCCTTGTTTGTTCTGAACAACGCACTCAATGCTCTGTCAGTCAAGCGAACAAAATACATATTTCACACAGCAGAAGCAGCCGTCAAATCATCCACAGGGATCCTGCTTTGTTATATTGTATGCACCTGTTGTAATTGTGAAATACAGATTGTCCCCTTACGAATGTATTTCCAACCAGCATTCAATATGGTATTGATGCGCTAAAAGATACGTCTTCAGGCGTGCTTGTGGACATTTTATGGATCTGCTCTCTTTAATCACCAGGCTGAAAATGACTGTAGCTTTAGGCTAACAATATCAGACAATAAAATGAAAAGACAGTTGTCTTTTTATATAGATTGGTGACAAATTAATGCAAAGATGTTTAACCCTGAGAGCAGCTTCAGTGCTCCTTAGCATTAATTAAGTCTCTGAACTTCCTTACTGGAGGGAAGAAAGCCATCCCTCCAAAAGATATTCCTTCAGAGCACTGTCTCACAAAACAACATGTTGGGTTTCTCTAGGCGACATGTCTCTACAAACCCTCTCATAGGTGTTCATTTTACTGTTCACTAAACCCCTACCCATAGGCACGACATGCCTGTCAAGCTTTGGATTTTTCCACATGTTGAAGTGGTGTACATGGAGCTGTAGTCTGAGCGATACTCAATATCCAAAGAGTTTGATTGGTGATTCACAGTGGGCAGCCCACTGTGGGCCCCGTTACTGCTGTGAAAAGCGGGCATGTGTGGCCAACTAAATTAGTTTGCATATGCAGAATAATTGCACTTGTTGAAAGTAGCAGTAAATAAAAATAAACTAAGAGTCGTGTGTTTCTATACTACATTTATTGCAAGCAAGAGACATATTTACATCTAGGTTAGAAGATAAAGACATTTAGGATACTCAATACTGAATACAAGAGGTGCTCAAACACAGTGTTCACTGCTGTGTTGGTTCTCTTGGGGAGAATCCAGCCACGTCAGAGAAGAACAGACTTAACTCTTGAGATGTGAGATGTCAACTGCTGCATGATTAGGTTAAGTTGGTGAGCACAGCAGTGGACACATACACATCTTGCACCTTCTTCTGCACAGCACCTGTGGTTCCTCTCATGACACTTGCACCATCATATGCCTGGAAAATGTGCTTGCTCTTCTGGTCATCCGGGAGAATGGAGCTCAACTTATCCAGAAGTGCTGTGGCGATGGAATCAGCTGTGGCACTCGGGAGAGGTATAAACTCAAAAAAAAACCTCTCTTGCACATCATGGGCTTTGTCAATGTAGTGGATTACACGCACCACTTGACACAGGGTAGCAGTCTGCAGATGCTCTTGTAGAACTACATCTAGTGATACTACAAAATCCACCAATCCTCTAAAAACACCAGGATTTGCTGAGCTTTCCCTTTCATCATGGCCATGCAGGGCTAGCTCAAAAGGCATCACAGAACTTGACACAGTCTATTATTTTAGACAGGATGTGCCTGTTCTTGTCAACCTCCTCATTATACTTACGGATCCCTATCCTGTAGCTTTCATCAAGCTGAGCAGCTATTACTTTCCCAAAACATGGCTAGTCCCATTGCATTTTTCACGTGAACCCTAGTTTGTTCCTGCTGTTTGTTGTTTTCAGTGATTTTACTGAATTTTCTCTCTCCATTCTAACTACAGTGGTGCTTGAAAGTTTGTGAACCCTTCAGAATTTTCTATATTTCTGCATAAATTTGACCTAAAACTACATCAGATTTTCACACAAGCCCTAAATGTAGATAAAGAGAACCAAATCAAACAAATGAGTCAAAAATATTAGACTTGGTCATTTATTTACTGAGGAAAATGATCCAATATCACATATCTGTGAGTGGCAAAAGTATGTGAACCTTTAGGATTAGCAGATAATTTGAAGGTGAAATTAGAGTCGGGTGTTTTCAATCAATGGGATGACAATCAGGTGTGAGCGGGCGACCTGTTTTATTTAAAGAACAGGGATCTATCAAAGTCTGATCTTCACAACACATGTTTGTGGAAGTCTATCATGGCACGAACAAAGGAGATTTCTGAGGACCTCAGAAAAAGAGTTGTTGATGCTCATCAGGCTGGAAAAGGTTACAAAACCATCTCTAAAGAGTTTGGACTCCACCAATCCACAGTCAGACCGATTGTGTACAAATGGAGGAAATTCAAGACCATTATTACCCTCCCCAGGAGTGGTCGACCAACAAAGATCACGCCAAGAGCAAGGCATACAATAGTCCGTGAGGTCACAAAGGAACCCAAGGTAACATCTAAGCAACTAAAGGCCTTTCTCACATTAGCTAATGTTAATGTTCATGAGTCCACCGTCAGGAGGACACTGAACAACAATGGTGTGCATGGCAGGATTGCAAGGAGAAAGCTGCTGCTCTCCAAAAAGAACATTGCTGCCCGTCTGCAGTTTGCTAAAGATCACCTGGACAAGCCAGAAGGCTATTGGAACAATGTTTTGTGGATGGATGAGACCAAAATAGAGCTTTTTGGTTTAAATGAGAAGCGTTATGTTTGGAGAAAGGAAAACACTGCATTCCAGCATAAAAACCTCATACCATCTGTGAAACACGGTGGTGGTAGTATCATGGTTTGGGCCTGTTTTGCTGCATCTGGGCCAGAACGGCTTGCCATCATTGATGGAACAATGAATTCTGAATTATACCAGCAAATTCTAAAGGAAAATGTCAGGACATCTATCCGTGAGCTGAATCTCAAGAGAACGTGGGTCATGCAGCAAGACAACGACCCTAAGCATACCAGTCATTCTACCAAAGAATGGTTAAAGAAGAATAAAGTTAAAGTTTTGGAATGGCCAAGTCAAAGTCCTCAATAAATAAATGACCAAGTCTAATATTTTTGACTCATTTGTTTGATTTGGTTCTCTTTATCTACTTTTAGGACTTGTGTGAAAATCTGATGTAGTTTTAGGTCAAATTTATGCAGAAATATAGAAAATT